>JXSR01S073383.1:47924-60157 GCA_000969725.1 Ophiothrix spiculata
AGGCCAAAAGAGCCCAAATATATCACTCTTAGCGACCAAATTATAAAAGGCACAAGGGCCAAACTGCAGAAATCACAAGGACCACAATTGGAACATGGATGCATTGTGACTTGAAGAAATACCTTTGAATAGTATTGGCCCTGTAAATACCTATTGTATCCCTAGGGGCCAGCACATGCATAGATGTTCTGGAGTTGTCTAGTGTATATTTCTTTTCAGGTCAAAATTATGAACATTGGGGAACCTCAGCCAACCAAAATTCGAACTGGAGAAACAAAGAACATGATACCAACAATTATTGCAGATGGAAAAGGTCACATTTTGCTTAACATTTGGACAACAATTGATTCCAAAACGGTAAGCTTTGAAACTCCCTTTTATGTGTACTTTGCTTTTGAAGGCATTTCTGAAACCAGGTTATTTCAACGGAACAAGTCAACGAGTCATTTAAGGGGTCATCAACACAAGCTCTTTAAGCCAACTCTCAAGAAAGGACTGAACAAAGCTTCTTCTCCGTCCGAGTCATTACAGAATGGAACAATTTGCCTGCATACGTTGTTAATTGCAAGACAACAAATATATTCAAAAACAATTTAGATGCATACTGGAGCAAGACTGGATATGGGGTCGTAAAGGCTAGCCTATTTTAAAAACCCATCAATCCCTAAGTGTAAGTGTAGATCAATATTACTCATATAATCTCATATTTTCTTGAACCTTTTCAGCTTCCAATAACCAAAGGCCAAACTTATGAAATAAAGGCAATCAGCAGCAGACATTACGAAGAAACCCTCACATTGACTGCCACTCCAGATACAATATTCTGTAAAAAAAATTCACCAAAGTCATTCCAAACAGAACAAGTAGACAAATACGCCTTGAGCATCATCAGAACTGTAACCGGTAAGTTTGATTTAAAAGTCTATTTTCGAAACAATCTTATTTTCAATATCAAATCCGAAGGAAAATTAAAATCCAGAAGACAACAGTGACCTAATACCACTACACAATTTTCTAAGAAAAATCATGTATGAAATTATATCCTAAAGTAATAGAAGACATTTTTTTTAAAGTGGCATTGGACAAGTTCAGTATCGTCCCCAAACTTTTCCCCAAACATTTTAAGATTTTTGCATCATTTGAAGTAGGCTATTAGCGGTAATAATTACAGCATGCAAAGTTTCACTGTCTAATTCAAACCCTATATACCAAAATATTTAGATATTCTCAAGTTTTTAATTACCGTTGTCAACAACGATAAATACTGCCCTCTATGGTTGAATTTTTAGAATTAGCCTTTTCAGTAGATCTAATGAAAATTCCAAATTTCTTTTGATTTTTCTGCAATCTATGATGTGAAAGGAATATTTTACATGTAATTTTTGGCTCTTTCTCATTGTATAGCATCAATTAAATACATTGAGAGAATAGCCTCATACCCACAATCAACAAATAAAATAAAATTCAAATTTTTGACTTTTTTGATGATGTGAAATTTGTTTTGCTTTTGATCAAAATTTTCCAGATATCTGGTTATTGACTGTTATTTTCTAACTTAGAAAGTGTAAATCATCTACGAACAAGTTTTTAAATTTTGTCCAATGCCCCTTTAACTACAAAACCTTATACCAAATGCCACTTGTATTAACCTAGGTTAACATAAAACAACCTCATTCCATCAGTTAAGAAGCAATTATGCCTAATTCATGATCCACTTTTCACCCTGAAGGTCACCACTACATCAAAATTGATTTCTTTAGTTGATAAGAATCTGTGATGACTCGCCCTAAAAAGGTTTGACATTGCAACAGAACTTTTTTCAAAAAACTAATGAACATAAGCAGCAAAAAAATATAGAAAATATGAATTTCCAGCAGATTTTCTGTCAATTACTTAGAACACCTTGATCAATTTCAACAAGTAAGGTCTCATTTAAAAACATAAAAATCCTGTAACAGATGAAATGATATTGATGTAAAATCACAATCGATTTCATTTGTAAAGTTCCTAAGGACCTTTCAAGATGAGCCAGATGTTACATTATATGATCCCTAAACCATTCTTTCAAATGTGGTTGCATTTTTGAGAAAGTGAGAAAACGTGTCATTTTCTAATTATTGTCAAGGTCCCAACAATAATTAAAGTACAACACAGAAGTCTATGGTAATTTTCAAAATGCAGGAATTCCCTTTATTGTATTCAGGGGCTCCACTTGGTGTTTTCTTGATGTACATATGTAGGTAGCAAATTGATATTAGTTCTGATTACAGGTCTGACTTGGAAACAAAAGTCATAATTAGATTTTCAGTATAATAAAAATTTTTAGCTAGAAATAGAGATTTTTGTCCAACAAAATCATCAATTACACAACAAATCTCCCATCCTTATAATAGTAAACCTACATGTTCAAATGGCAACCTTTGTTCTTTACATTTTTATGTCTCAATTTCTTATATTTTTCAGGAAACTTCCTCGCAACAGACATCAGTCACACAATAATGTGTGCTTCTTGCAACACAAAGATCCCAATGAGTACACCAGAGCCCAAGTTCACAAGATGTATCAAGTGCAAGAAACTGCAGTTGACCAGTAAAACCATAAAAATGGTTGACTTCAGAGTTGACTTTACACCTGAGGAAAATATCTATAGGCTAACCCTCACAGGGGATACTATCCCCCAGTTCATTAACAACTCGCCATTTGAAAACATCGAGGAACAGCTCTTGATGTGTGAAAAGATCACCATCACATACGATAAAATCAACAAAAAGATCACAAAAGTTGTGTTCTAAAAAAGCAGAAACTACTGTTTCCACTGGTGCCCAAGGATACACCAGAAACAAGGATTGCATTTTAGGTATCACATACTCCCAAGTGCAAACAATTGACTTTGTTAGGATTGGCAAAAAATGTTTTCTTGAGGTGTCTTTGTAAAGTCAACTTCAAACAAATTAACTTACATGTATTGTAAGGGAAAAAAACCCTCTGTCTCAGTTTCCTGCATGCATATGGTTAAAAATTTAAATTTTACCACATTTCTATAAGGTTTTCAGGCAATTTTTTGCTCTTTTTCTTACATCACAAGAACAAAATTTGGTTATGAAATGGCCAAAAAAAGTGACCAAAAATGTAATAAAAAGAAAAATCTGAATCGCACACAAAAAATAGTGTAGCGCTTAGGATTTCAAGCCATAGGAACCTGAGACAGAGTTCTTTTTCTCAGACATGCCAGTTTACCTGTTTTAACCTAATTTCAGGTTTTTTTTAATTGCCCCTTTAATCAAGATAAAGAACCTGACACAAAGTTCCTATTTCTTTTTCTTTTTTTGGGAGGGGGGGGGGGGAAGGGGCACTTAATTCTAACTTTAAAATATCAAATTTTAAATTTCTTAAAACATGTAAAACCTGTGTTTATTTTAACAACTTCAATTCTCAATCTTATTTCATGTCCATTTGGAAAATACTGCCAAAAACCTTATATTCCATTAACTGTATTCAGGGGCTCCACTGGTGTTTTCTTGATGAACATATGTAGGTAGCAAATTGATATAGAATCTCTCAAAATAGCAGGAAGCTCAAAATGGCTGTGAATGCCAGCCAGTTAAAGCCATACTCACAGTCTAGTAAATAGACAGGAACATCTCACAGTCTAGTCATTAGACAGGGACATGTTCCAATTGTTTGCATTGACATTTTGGTACCAAACTTATTGCTCATAATTTTATTATATTTAGAGCAAAATTTCACGACTGAGTTATGTTTCGTTTTAGAGACATATGTGAAAATATTTCGAATTACTGTATAGCGGAATATTTTTGCGGGATTAATTTTTCGCGATGTAGCCAGTTCTGGACATTTCAGTGAGTTTTTTCACGTTTTTAAGTTTCTATACATTGCCAATAATGAAAAAATAATATTTTCGCTGGGTTTAAAATTCGCGGTTAGCTGTATGACCGCGAAAAGCGCGAAAATTAAACCCCGCAAAAATTTCCCGCTATACAGTATGGTAACCAAAATTAATCTTAGGCAGCTCTCAAATAAACAGATATATCATAAAATTAGAACAATTTAACTGATTCAGCTGAACTTGAAACATGTACCTCTTTAGTGGTCATCTTTCATATAATATCAAAAAACTAAATTTTGACTAATCGGAAATGTGAAACATACCTTGTTAATCTCTCGACTCAACAAGATTTATAGATTTTAGACAATACATATCTAAAATGGTCAAATCTATACACATTGGACATTTCATCCTCAGGTGTCCCTTTGGACCATATTAGCAGCAACACTTTCCCTCCTGTGTGTAAAAAATAGGCGCAACGCGTAAACGCATACCCATGCAGCTGTATTGAGTATTAACGCACACGCAGAAAAGTAGCCAAAAATACTTTTTGCGCGCCTCTGCTATTTAACCAATAAAAATACTGTATTAACTTATAAATATTCAAGAGGTGTAGTAATTGGGTTTACCCAGCTAGGAACAATCAACGAGGAAATGAAACGCTTTGAAAGACAAGTGAGTGTTGAAAAGGATCCACCTGTGACAACACGTGTCCTTGTCCTGATGGTCAGAGGGATCTCTTCTAGTTTGCAAAAACCCTTCGCTTACTTCCCTTGTCTTAGTAGGTTTACATCGCATGAATTTTATCATACATTGAATGAAGCTGTTGAGTTCCTTGAGTTTGTGGGATTCAAAGTGGATGTGCTCACTGGAGACAGAGCTTCAGCAAACCGCAAGTTTTACACTCTATCAAAAATAAAGACGATGCCAGCTTTACAATAAGAGATACCACATAAACAACCAACCAGGCCTGAGGAAAGACTGTTCTATTTCCAAACTAGTCGAAAAGAATTCTTGATCATGAGGTCAATTCAAACTAAAAAAAATGACATCAGGCCATTCAAGGTCATATATTATACAACATTGATTACCCTTGACCATAAATGATTCACCACTACTTTAACAAATTAAAGTGTATTTATCATTTTTAGATACTTGGTGTCAGGTGGTGAGCAAGCCTCTGTTGCTGTGGCCTTCCAAGTTGGCAACTAAACCGTGAATGACATAGTGAAAGAAGTCTGTGACGTTATCTGGGAAGAATTGAAAGATGAATTTGTTAAGTTTCCAGAGTCTCTCATGGTAAATCAAGATTGCTTACAAAATAAACATATAGAGTTAAAATGTGAATATATAGGACTATTTCAAGCATTTAAAAATGGCATCTTTATAGAGTAAATATAATGAAATCTACCTTTCCTTCAATAAATATACTCATTATAATATATCTTCATTCTTCAGTCACTTCAAATAAAGATATTAAACAAATGAACAATGTTCCAACTCAGATGATATGATGATGTTTGTACATATTTTTATTCATTTATTTTATTTCCACAGCTATGAAGCCCTAATGCTGAGAGTTCTAGATTTGATCCATCAATCTCAATGCAAACATTTGAAGCCCACAACAACCAAAATGAGTTATTTGCAACTGCCTCATCTGTTTCTATGGTCTTACCATAGTTCTCTCTAGCCCCTGTTGAAGAGTTCTTTGAAGATACACTTGCTGAAACACCAGCTGCTATTAACAATATTTTGTATGATATTCCTGAGCAGTTTGAAGAAGAATCATTATTAGACCCAGTAGCGGATGAGGTGGACGACTCCATCATCATGGGAACTTCATCTCAATTAATTGAAGATTCATCTCAACATGGATAAAACAAACTGACAGATATATATGGATATACATATGGGATAATAAAGAGCGAGAACAAGTCCGGTGTTATTGTTTGGAGGTAAGTAGAAGCAGAACTGCAGTGGGAAGAAGATCTTGAAATTCATGAATTTTTAAAGAATGGATTTATTGCTGGATCATCTGATCTCAATCACCATTGCGAGATTTTAACATAGGCTTTTAGACTGACATTAAAATAATTACTCTTTGTCTGTCTATGTTTTATTGCGTAAAAGTTTGAAATCACCAGGAGCTTATTTTGAATATCAACCATTGGGAAAATAAACATAGGGCCAACTAATCAAAATGAATTTGCTTTGGCCTATATTCCAAAAAAATGGCAATTTGTTGAATGGCATAATATATAACTCATCTTATGCACCTGAGAACCTGCAATGTGCATTTGTGTATTTTCTTTATGCCAAAACAACTTCAGAGATATTTATGGTTTTGATTTTGACAGATGTAGACGCACGGTAACTTACAACGGAATTATGAGAGACTTACTTTGTGAATAAACAATAGTCACTTTGTATTTGTATCATTTCAAGGATTGTTCTTAATAATGTGTGGGGCAGAGGTTCTTCAATCCGGTTTTGACTTTACCAGAGGAGGATGCAATCACTGTCATCCAGGGGAACCTGGTATATGCACCACATTGAAAGTTTGCAAAGAGGTGAAGCTCCAAGCACGAGGTAGCATATTTGCATCCGGCACAGTGACAAGATAGTGTCATATGTTTTACGAGAGGAGGTCGCTGAGGATGAGTCAACCCCATCTATGCCATCAGTAACCAATCTGCAACGCACAGCCAACCATGTCTGGGAAGCATCAAGACCTGATGATCCCTGTGATAAGGATTTCATACTAGATGAGTTTCTACCAGAAGGTAGGTTAAAAACTGTCAGAAAGCCTAAAATCTTATTGTTCATCTTGAACTTTAAAATCTTATTATTCATCTTGAACTTGCATGGACAAGCTTAAACTTAAACTATGGATTTGTGACAGCGGGTGTATTTATCTTAAAATATGTGTGACCTGGTTTCACACAATAATCATAATGAGAAATTAATTACGTACACACACCCCTCTGGCACCTTTTCACTTGTTTTGTTTATAAGGAATAAGGGAAATAATGGTCACGTCCCGGCCTTTGAAACTCTACATGATAATACTTACTTAGTTTGGATTTGGTTTAAAAGTAATAAAATAGAACAACATTCTTTCCTGATTAAAATACCCATCATGTGTAATTTTGAACCCCATTTGATCTATTGCAATACAAGATGATGATGCATACTTGGCAGCAGTAGTACATTTAAGTGACCATATCATTGATTTAATTATCATTAATTATATATAATGATACAAAGTTAATTGCAATCTCTGGTATTTTTGTTGGAACATTTCGTTTACCCAAGTGGAAAGAGTTGAAGTGAGTGATATTATTGAAGAAGGCATGAATGAAGATCTAGACGATACACGGACCATTGGCTACAGAATGGTTGCTGATTCTAGCCAAAGAAGGCAGCCCAAGTTGTTTGACTCTTTGGGATTTTCATACACCAAAATTAATAAAGAGAAGGATTGTGGCATTGTACAAAAAGAAATAAGAACTTGGCCTGCAAGGCGATAGTTAAGCAAAATGGACAGGGTTTCGTCAGAGGGGTACATCTCCACAACCACGAGTGAGATGTGAGTGGTGACACAGTTGCAGAAATAATATCTGAAATTAGAGAGAAAGCAACAGCCCAACCATTTGATTCTGCATCTGGAATAGTGGAGACTGTTATGAGGGATGTAGTTGGCAAACAAAACATTCCAACGAGAACTCATACAAATCTGAGCAACTTGGCCAGACAATCCAACCGTATAAGGCAGCATGGATGACCCAAACATCCAACAAATTTGGATTTTGACATTAACGCTGATCGTGTGCCTCAGGGCTTTTTAAAAAAGGACATCCAAGTTGGAAGGAAGCGGCACCTGTTATTACTACATCAACATAGGTAAGTTCTGATTTTGACCCCCAGGATTTGTATGATGTTCTGAACAAAATAGCTAGTTTTAGCTAGCTATTTGTGCCTTATACGCATGGGACCAATCTGCTCATCTTACCAGTCGGATGATTAACTACTAGCAACCTCATCACGAGGAGATGATAACCATACTCATCTCTGGGAGATATATTATACTCATCTCTAGGGGATATAGGGTCATTCCAATCTCAAATGTCACAAACGTTACCAAAATGTTACACGATCCTGCCCTTGAATTTGAATGAGCTTCAGTTATCTTTATGGGCTGCTGCATACCTGAAACATATCCAAAGCTCATTCAAATTGAAGGTCAAGAACATGTAACATTTTGGTAACGTTTGTGACATTTGAGATTGGAATGACCCTATATTATATTCATCTCTGGAAGATGACATGTTAAAATCATCTTTGGAAAGTAAGTTATACGATTCTGATGTTCTTCAAGATATGTAATGTTCTGGACTATCAAGTTCTGATACGGACTTTCCTATAGCTCCTTCAAAGCTTGGCGTAATCTCATAATCATACCTTGGAGTACTTGACATTCTTGGTGTATACACAAAACCAGGCATACCAGGGCTCGAATTCATCTTAACTTTTCTCTCTGGTCCACTGGACTGGCCACCTTGATAAACAGAAATATTCAAACCTGCACCAGGAGATGGGCCAGTACACGTTGGCAGTGCAGAACATTGGTAAACTAAAACAACCAACTGTTGAGGTCAAATATCAAGATAGTAACCTCACATTTATCATAAATTCTGGAACCTCATCAGTTTGGCAACGTATGATAACCTCACCATTTACCGTTGACGGTCGTTTCTGGACTCTTTCTGCTTCTTTTTTGCATCTTTCTCTTGTTTCTTTTTGGCTTCAAATTCTTCTATCAACTCTTCACAGTACAGAAAGGAGATAACTACTTATTCAACAACAACAAAATAACGAAGCTGAATTCACATGTGTTGTTTGCACATTAGGAGATGTGCTTGGGAGTTTGCGTGAATGGCAAGGTTCTAATTTTCCCCTTCACTCATCAAGACTGCTATATTTATGTTCAGCTCTTGATAAACAGTTTGTAATTGGATCTTTCGAAGATCCAAAGTATGTTTTACAGAAGATTATAGCGGAAGGTTTTCGTGCGTATGAAGGAGGCTCCTGTCCTGAGGTGCAGGTTTTCAAGACTGCTTGCCCATATGAAGTAGCATTTGATACTTTTAATGGCAATCAAGACGGACAAGTTTTTGAAGTGTTATGTAAGATCCCATGGCAAAACTGAGTGTCCTGCAATCTGCTATCTCCTCTGCTGTCGTACTGAAATTGAATCAGTCTGCGCAATGGCACCAATCCTTGTCCTGTTATATCTAACTACTCACATTATATATTTATTGTGCATGGTGCTTTCATTGTGTGATTCAGAAATTTATCAGAGTTCGATGTCATGGCTGTTTGAGTGAGTATGAGGCACTGAGTAGCGAGGGCATACTGCATGTAAAGTACTTGGGTACAGTGAAGGTTCTTTTGTGCTGAAGTAAACTTCTTAGGTCATGTTGTTTTAGGTGAAGGTATCTCCCTGGATCCGAAAAAAAAAAAAAAAAACACAAGTCAAAGGTTTTTGCTCCCTTGCTTCTTACTATCGCAAATTTATTAAAGATTTAGTGAAATTGCCTGTTCTTTAAATAAATTAACACAAAAGGACATCCCTTTTGTTTCTGATGAGTCAAGTATAGGTAGTGTTTTGGCTCAACAAGATACACGAGCTTCTGATGACCTTGCAATCCCTGTGAATGATCGAGCTCCTAATGTATAAGTAACCTCTGCTGTGAATGAACCAGCTTCTGATGATCTTGCAACCCCTGCTGTGAATAATCGAGCTCCGGACGTCCAAGTAACCCCTGGTGAGAATGAACTAGCTTCTGCCATCCGAACTATTGCTGCTGAAAATGGACCAGCTCTTGACAATCTTGCAACCCCTGCTGCAAATGAACCAGCTTCTGACATCCAAGTAACCCCTGCAGTGAATGACCCAGCTCCTTCCGTCCAAACAATCCCTGGTAAGATTCAACCAGCTTCTGACGATCTTGTTCATTCACAGCAGAGATTAAAAGCTCCTACTGTTCTAGCAATCCCTGCTGTGAATGTACCAGCTACTGATGATCTTGCAACTCTTGCTGAAAACGAACTAGCTACTGCCGCCCAAGTAACCTCTGCTGAGAATAAACCAGCTCCTGACATGCAAGCAACCAGCTATTTACAATTTTGCAACCCCTACTGAGAGCGAACCAGCTCCTGGAGTCCCAACTAATCTGTCTAGAGAATGAACCAGCTCTGGTCGTCCAAGCAATTGAATACACCAGAATAAGAACATCCCAACTCCAATAGCTCCCTTCTGTTAATTATATTTATTAAATATGAATGCATACAAATTTCTGAAAAATGGCATTTCCATGTCAATTTCCTAATCATACTGTCACATTTCACCTTGTTGTTGACTTGTTTTGACTTGGTAAGATAATTGTTATAGTACATTGTTGCTACTTTTAAACAGACATTACAAGAACATCCCAACTCCACAAGCTCCCCTCTGCAACTATATGCTAGAAATATTATCTAACAATGTCTAACAAAGTCATCTTCAAGGTCAAACGTGACACTATGATTGGGATAAAGACATGAAAATGCTTTCTAGTGATTTCAAAGGATTTTCTGAGATTTATATGCATTTATATTTTACGTAACTTAACAGAAGGCAGCTCATGGAGTTGGGATGTTCTTATGCTAGCGTATTTAATTCCTGTTGTGAATGAACCAGGTATTGTCAACCATACAACCTTTATGAACAATGCTATGGCAACAAGTAATGATCCAATGTATTGCTCGGCCTTCACTTCTAGTGAAGGGGAAGATGATTATGACCAAGATAAAGACTATATTCCAGAAAAAAATGATAATGATCATTCTGAACATGGTACTGAAATTGATTTTAGTATCCGTCAATTAAGGAGCAAGTGCATTTGTAGCAATAAAGCTTCTGGATTGGAAGAAATACATCATGTTTCAGATAGTGACAAACTTTGTAGCTGTGGAAATATTTCTAGTGATTTCACAGCTCAAGTTGATGCAGTATCTAGTTCTGGATGTGGTTCAGGCTTTTTAGATGAAGTTGAGTCTGGTGCTGGAATAGATATTGAGAATGTAGAAAAATCAAGTTGTGTTTCACCAAATGAAGCCAGGACAAAGCAAGTAAACATCAATCAAAATATCAGTTATGAGGACATGCAATTAAGATAAGAGGAAGCATGACAAGGGTTCGTATTGTCCATACTGCCTGAAATATGTGAAAAAGTTGCCAAGGCACCTCTGTCAAGTACAAGCTCACAAACATGAACCTGATGTCAACAGGTGGATGGCAACAGCAGATAAAAAAACAAAAGACAAGTTATTAACAAAGCGAAATTATGGGAACCATTTGCATAATATGCGAGTCCTTCAGAAAAAAGAGGGTGTGCTGATCCCGGTTTATAGACCAAACTATGAGGCCTCCTATGAATGTTAACTTACATGTAAAGACTGTTACGGTTTATACGCAAAGAGGGACTTGTGAAAACATAATTGTTTGTGAAAAGCAGAAGAAGATAAACAGCAAAATCCAAAATGGAGAAGGAATGTTGTTCGTGAAGCAAAGTTGATGGTGCCCACAACTGGAGTTACAGAAAAAGCACACAAGGTCTTATTTGGGTTAAGGTCTGATAAAGAAGGAGTGTCCAGATTCATTAAAAGTGATGACCTTGATGAAAGAGTTTAGACAAGCTTTGTTTAAAATTGGGACATGATGAAGATCAATATTACATTCGGACCAAATTCTGAGAACTTGGGAGAATGGTTTTTTGAATACAGAAAGATCAGCTGGAATAAAAATGCCTCTTTGTCAGATCTCATAAACCCAGCGAACTTTAACGATGTTCTAGAAGCAAGTAGAAAAGCTGCTGGATTCAACTATGAAACTCACTTGTATAAAACCCCAAGTCTAGCATTAAAAACAGGACACAGTCTGAAGAAAGTTACCAGAATATTACTTGGTAGAGCAATGCAAGGTGATGAAACCAGATGCAAGAAATTCATTACGCTGTTAGACATGAAATGGACAGACCATGTCTCTCAAATTTCTAAAAGAAAAATTGACATGGAACTTAGATGAGTTAAAGTAAAGTGCACAAGATTAGAGTAAAAAATGAAAGAACATGATGACTATGTGTGTGAACTTGAAAATGAAAATGCAGAACTAACCCTCCTCCACCACTGGCCACGCATTGAAGGATACCCCCACCACCACTGGTCACACATTCAAGGAACCCTCCTCCACCACTAGCCACACATTCAAGGATACCCCCACCAGCACTGGCCACGCATTCAAGGATACCCCTACCACCACTGGCCACACATTCAAGGAACC
>JXSR01S073383.1:63668-74308 GCA_000969725.1 Ophiothrix spiculata
CGAGCACGGACAAGCCAAACTTCTTGACCTGAGCCAAGTTAATACCTGGGTCCAGAAACCATTATAAATTAGATCATTTGGTATGCATTGATATCATTGGCCATTTTATTACTTCTTTTTTTGCCACAGATGAGAAAAATGCAAAGATAGGACGATCAATTACTTGGCTTCATGGCTCGGGCGGCCTGAGCGATCGCTCGTCTCTATATTGATTATGTCCCTAAGAAAAGAGAAAAGAAGACTATGGGCCCATTATAGATTACCATCTTCAAGTTTGGAAGCCCCACTACAAATGAAAGAGACAATTTCAAATATCAAACAATTCTTTGCTTATTCTATAAATGATTCAAGAGCAAATAACAAAAAGACACACATGTTCAAAACATCTGCTGCCTTACTGCAAATAGCTCTTGACATGGATTGCCATGATAACAGAAACATACTTTCAAGCAAGTATGCATATTTTGATGGGAAGAGGAATAGGGTGAAAAAGTTGTTAACAATAGGTTTGCATGTCTATCACCCATTGTTGCGGAATATCATCATAATAGCCAGTATGGACATTGATGGAGAGGAAACAACTGGAAACTTGACATTGTTCTTCACATTCCTACAATCTGCTTTGCAAGATTTCACACGAAATGAGAATGGAACAAACGCAGTATGTGCCAGTGTGGAATAAGAAGCAGCTACATCCCGTGTACAGCAAGAAAAATGACAGAATTCCGTGAGAGCTTCATTTTGGTGAAACATTTTGGAGAGCACACATGCGAAGCCAGAGAAGATGTGTTGTTACCACAAAGTCTTGTTAGATGCAATTCACGGCAGAGGATCAAAAGAGGAAGAGACACAGAATAAGAAATGAGAAAAGAAGACTGGAGAAGAAGAGCAAATAACAAAAACACACATGTCCAAACGTCTGCTGCCTTACTACAAATAGCTCTTGACATGGATTGCAATGATAACAAAAAACTCACCTTTGAACGCGTATGCATATTTTGATGGGAACCCTTACCCAATGTGAAGGCTATTTTAACCTTCAAATAGCCTTGGCATGACATTCAAATGTTATTAATTCCTATTTTATAGCAATCAAAACAATTCATGCACATATAGCATTCAATCTCAGCGACTTGAATGTTGATGTAGGATATTCACTCTGATTGAATGTTGATATAGCATTCATGTTGTTGTTGAAGGTTGTGAAATTTAATACC
The DNA here is from genome assembly GCA_000969725.1 of Ophiothrix spiculata. Taxonomy (NCBI): domain Eukaryota; kingdom Metazoa; phylum Echinodermata; class Ophiuroidea; order Amphilepidida; family Ophiotrichidae; genus Ophiothrix; species Ophiothrix spiculata. The sequence goes on from JXSR01S073383.1 coordinate 64,886, forward strand.
ATTCATTATATGAATTGATGGCTATTGCAGGCTTCGAATGGCCTTCAAGTACAGCCTTCAAATATAACATTCAAGCTCATTTGCATTTTTTGGCTCATAGGAAGGGTATTGGAAGGTTATATAGTATTCTAAGGCTATTTTGAAAGCTATGTACTGCATTCAGTCTTTTGATAATTTGTGAAGGGTATGGGTGAATGAATTAAGCCTTCAAAACAACATTAGAAGGCTGTGCTTTGAGTGTTATTCGAAGGTGATATATTTCAGTAAGGGAAGAGGAATAGGGTGAAAAAGTTTTTAACAATAGGTTTGCATTTCTATCACCCAATGTTGCGGGGTATCATCAGAATAGGCAGCATGGACATTAACACTATTCTGCTTTGCACGATTACACTCAAAATGAGAATGCATACTTAAACCTGTTGGGTTCATATGTGATGAAGGTGGTGGAAATCACACAGCCCTTAATAATGTGCATGGCCCTGATGTATAAAAAATGATTATGACCTGCCTTTTTCACTTTGAACAATGTAAAAGCAGGTATGCCGATTCGTTAGCAAAGTGTGTAAGGCCAGAAGATAGCAATAGAGAGGTTTGTGGATTCAAATATTTGGCAAGGCGAAGGCTTCATTCAAGCCGAAACACATACTGAATATGAAAAAATTTATGAAAGCTGCGACGCTTCATTAAAAGAAAAGCACACAGCAAAGTCTACTAGAACATTGGTTGGAGTGTTAAGGGTGCTTTCACATGTTAATATTAAAGTAATATCTACTATATAACTTATATGGAGCATCAGTGCACATACTTATGGGACTGTGAACAAAAACATCTATTTCACCAAATGAGAGAGTCCTATGTTTGTGAATCAGCCTTTTCCATCCTATGTCAGATGCCCTCTCTGATTGCAAGCAACATCTTTTTTACCTTGACCCTGGTTTGCTTCCCCATATTTCCAACTTGCTCATCATAGAGTCATCAATCTCTCATATAGTCTTCTCCATGGAGTTTAAGTAATCTTAGAGTCATCAATATCTCATAAAACAAACACAATCTCTCATATAACCATAACCCCCATTGCTGTTGCTGTAGTGATGGAAGTGTCACATGTCAAGAAGGCAAGTCTAAAAATAGACTTCACTTTGGTTTTGGCCAAAATGTTGATCAATGTGTCATTAAGAACAATGCAGCATTGCTGAAAAAGAGACTTCACTTTGGTTTTGGTCAAAATATTTGATCAAAGTCTCATTAAGAACTATGCAGCATTGCTGAAGCCACACTCATCCCCGTTTTTTTAATTCCAGGGCTTGTGGCTCAGTCCACAGATGTTCTGTGGGATTTCAGATTAATAGGACAAAAAAATCCTGTATCAAGAGAAATCTTGACCAGCACAAACTTCAGTTTGAGATAATTAATTATCACGACCAATTCATGAGGTAGAGGTAGACAGCGACTGCGATGATGTCACCGAACACCTGTGACCGAAAGAGCTTGTGTCTAAAGCTCCCCAACCCTTCACCAGTTGAGGAACAGCTGCAGCCTCAAAATGCGGTAACAAAATTTCACCAGCTCACAGGAACGCAATTTTTTGTCATTTTATGTCGGTCTGCGTTTCTTAGGTAACTTAAGTTTATAAGGGCCACTACTTCTCACGAGCTTTGCTTTTCTGTAGGGTCCTAGCATGTTATTCATTGTATATACATATTTATTACTTTCTATCAATTTTTGTGAATAATTGCTGAATAAATGAACTATGAACTGTGAAATGGACACCGAAAGGTAAATTAACACACCTGACAGACTATAAGCCTGTTTCAACAGAGTCCAGCAATGTTGGGGATTTTGCACCCCAAAATTTCTTTAGAGTAAGGCCTTAGCAGATAATGGCCTAAACACCCACCAATAAGAAAGATTTTGTCTCATTAAACAAAAACAAAATTGTGAAAGTTTCTTTTCATTTAATTTGCATATCATGCCATAAGGATACATGTGGAGGATACACTTAGGAATGAGATGATTGTGCAAATGTGCCTTGTCAGACTTACCAAAGTGCTTGGTTTGAAGAAAGTTATGCAAATTTCATATGCGGAGTACCACTCAAAGCGCAATCCAGCAGAGCATCCTCATGCCATTGAAAATGAGCTCATCAGTTGTCATGGACCATTCAAAAGTGACAGGATGTTTCCAAAAGCTCCAACAGGAAAACATGAAATGCATGCCAAGTGATGTTGAAGATTGTTTATCTGATCATTTGGGGGTCAAATGTTGTCAATGAGAGGAGTAACTGAAGATAAAGTTTGTTTTCAAGGATGAAGAGAATTTGAAGAAGTTTATGGATTATAGTGAACAATGCAAAGATGAATGCACATGGACTTGAACAAAATGAGACAACCACAACTCTGACACATTCATGGGGGGATCAACCCAGAATTTGAGGAAATGTACACAGATGATTTTAAGTATATAAAAAATGTCTAAGACAAGATCAGAACCAGCTTGAATGACAAGCACATGACAGCAGTTTATGGTGACTCTAATGAAGTTAGATTTGAAATCCAGCCTGTTCCTGATTATGTGCAGTGGGTTGAGACAAGACAACTTTGTTACCTTTCAACAGAGATGCAAGAGATACTTTCACAAACCATTCCTGAATTGCAAGAGCAGAGCAGCCTGTTCCTCCCCACCAGAATTTTGGTTATACTGGTGAAATCAGACATGCTTTCACTGATTGGTCTACTTACTTGGTTGCCAGTTGATGAAGTCATTAAATACTTTGATGCAGTTAAAGCTAAATTGCAGAAACTGTACGATGTTTACAAAAAGGGTCATGAGTTCTTTTTGCCCAGAAAAGACAAGCTGCAGAAAATGTGCCGTGAACATGGACTTAACACGGAGGGCAGTAAGTATGATTTGGTGGAGAAGCTTGTACTGGTGTTGAATACAGACATTCCAGATGACCTTGATTACAGTACTGAATTGTCAAACATACCGGATTTGCTTACTGATATATCCAAGTTACCCATTTCTCTACTTCGTAACTGTGCAAAACTCATGAAATGCCACACTGTGGTATAAGGGATGAGCTGGATTTGAGGGTGTTTCTTTTGAGGCACGGCAGAGTATATCTAGCTTTAAGAAATGAAAGGGAAGTCGTAGAACAGTTGTTTCAAATCATTCAAAGCATTATCTTTCAACAGAAAAGAACAAACCTTGATATGATTTATTACAGAGAGAGGAAACATTCAGGTAATTGCAGCACCTCAGTTTGTAAACACCATTAGGCATGACATTTTGAAAAGGGAATTCTTTTACACACAATATTAAATACTTAACATTTTGAAAATATACAAAATTGAATGTATAATGAATACAATGTGTTATATTGTGACATGTTACATTTGAGATGATTTATCTACTTCTGAACAGATAGTAGTTGTTGACAACGTATGTGTACTGCATTTGAGAAAAACATATGAACTTTGACAAATGCAGTAAACGTTTACATGTTTCCCAAGAGTGTTGATTTAAAGAATCAACACCACAAGAATATAATCAATACTCAACAGACATTTTGAAGGAAATGATTGATAATACGAATAAAGTGCCGCAAAAATAATGGACATTATGGAGCATTCCTATGTGCACTTGCAATGCACATTTTGGAAGATCATAATTTGCACAATTCTATGTACAATTTTTGTAACTGCAATTGCCAATAAAAAATTGATGTAGATTGAATGCCATTCCCATTAATTAAAGCGCAATGATCAATCTTTACCGGAACTCCCCAGATAATAAGACATGAATACAGATCGTGGTCAGAAACCATGTACGGCCACTTTGGTGAAAGGTTCATGAATCTCTTTTCCAATGTACAAGTGGACCAAAGAATATTGTGATGATGTTGATAATGTGAGTGGAAAAAACAATGAAGACAAACAGGACAAAAAGAAGATAGAGAAGAATCACAAGAATAGGAGGATGCAGAGTTCATTTTTGACCCAAAATTGACCTAAACACAGGTACCCTGTGGAAGGGCCCTCTTACCGCAGAGGATGATTTTTTGAAAGAGCATGATGGGGAAGCCCCACGTATGAGTGATAATTTAGCCAAAGAGCTGTCAAGAAAAACAAAAGAAAACTAGAGTTTGCATCATCTTGATGACACCTATCCTGCCATTTTTGGCCTTAAATAATTTTGGGTAATCCGTAGGTTGGAAATCACTGTAGACTATCGTGACAGGGGTCAAGCTGACGTACATACATGAGTCATATTGCAGTATGAATTGCAGTCCTTGATTAATCCCATCCAATTTTTTAACAGGAAACCCAAACAGATTTAACAAGCTCCGACTTTACAGAAGCAAGAGAAAGAAATCTTGGAACTTAAGAAATTATTAAATCATCATGGCATCATCTACCCTACCCCTTAATAGTGAAATAATAGACCTTTTAAAACCTAAAACAATCTCAAATAGCCCATTGGATTGCAGAGCAACACAAATTTTCTTCAGACAACCATGATAATCTGATGCAACTTATCAGGAGGGTGCAAACAAGGCACAAAGAACTGAAACACAAAAAACACAAGAGAGATGGAGAAAAACATTAAATGACTTTTTGTCTGAAAGATTTGAATTTTCTCCTAAAGAGAAACAAGCAGAAGGGCTAAAATCAAAGCCTCACACATGCCCCTTAAGTGGGGAGCTCGCCAGACTTGAAAGTCCTACAACAAGCCATGTTGCAAGAGGTCACATTAATACTGAATTGAAAGAGTTTGAAAAACAAAATCAGGGAGTTGGAAAAATCAGTGAAAATCAAAGATACTGCAGAAAGAGAAGAAAGTGCTGAGGAACTAAGGAAACAAGTAATTGAATTGGAGTTTGAAAATGATGTTTTAAAAGAGCAGTTGACTCAGATTGATGTGGTTGAGTTGTATGATGAATTCAATATGGAATACACAACTGAAACACAATGTTGTGTTCAAAGTTTGTTGACAAACAATGTTGTTGCAAAAGTACCCAACAGAGTGCCTGGCAAAGACTATGTGAGAAAGATAAATCTATTAAGACTTTGAGATGCCCAGAGACAAATTGCTAAGGAACTACCTGCCCATGATGCAACTACAATAGAGACAGATGAGACATCATAATACGGAACTAAATATGGAGCATTTGCCTTAAGAGATGCAGAGGGGAAGGCATATATTTATAATTTTATGGGGTATTCATCCGCAGTATCGCTTGTATATTTCAATTCATAAAAAAAAAGAGAAGTAGTTCTTTAAAATAATTAGAATATGAGTGGTGCTCTGGCAAAATGAGCGGAAAGTCGCAATTTTCAAAATTGAGTTTATGGCATATTTTAATTCTCTATAATCTCAGCTTTCGAATGATATATAATATGTCATACTTTCTTTCTACAACTTACATTTAGAGATAGAAATACAAAGCAGTCAACTCAAAATCTGGCAGTAAAAAACTGTCGCAAATCGATTTTAAAGTTACTGTTTACTATAGTGTATAATAGCAAAACGCGATCAATTACCCTTGAATAAATTACACTTCCCGGCGTAATTGACCTTCAAAACGCGAAATATAGGTTAACACTAATGCATTTATTTGTTTTATGTCAAAAAAAGAAATTTGATCTTTTCATTATATTTTTACTTTAGCAGCCATTTATTCAAAATCTTCAATCGCGACTTTCCGCTCATTATGCCAGAGCACCACACATATATTTTTAGTTTTCTGGGGTCGAAGTCTCAGCTGACACTCGGTCGTCAACGAGTCTTTTAAATTATACTTAATGGGTTATTTCTAAATTTTGAAATGAAAGAGACAAACAAGTGGTCCGATAAGAAAAGAAAAGCTAGATCTTTCATCCATGAGGACCTGAGGATGATGGTCACTAGTCTCACTGCGCCATCCAAAATGAAGAAGATAAGCTTGTTGTTCAATGAAAATAGACTAAACGCAGACCAAAACTAGCTGAAAATATCTAAAGTTGGGAGATAGATGAACTGAACATAGGTACAAGGATATAAAGCTATAACGATACACACTAGTATACGAGATCAGAACTGATACTACCGTATTTCTAATATATAATCAGATAAAGAAATGGAGCAATACGCATCGTACACTAGAACATTAATAACAATAAGACAAATAGTAATAGCTGAAAATAGTAAATGGAGGACACTCTTTTGAAATGGATTTTTTCTTGAAAGAATAATAAAAATAAAAAAGATTGGCAATATTGGCAGGACAGACTTTGGCAAATGATATTCCTAGGGTGATTAGTAGATTGCAATGATAAATACTTTTTGCATTGTTTATGTACTACCTCATCAAAGTCATGTTGAAGTCAACGGAGAAGCAGCAGAGAACCTCTATAGACTATCAGCAACAGAGAAACTCTATAGACTATCAGCAACAGAGAACCTCTATAGACTATCAGCAACAGAGAACCTCTATAGACTATCAGCAACAGAGAACCTCTATAGACTATCAGCAACAGAGAAACTCTATAGACTATCAGCAACAGAGAAACTCTATAGACTATCAGCAACAGAGAACCTCTATAGACTATCAGCAACAGAGAAACTCTACAGACTATCAAAATTGATTACACCATGTAGGCTTGCATGTCACTGTCCAGAGTAGCTACGTGTACAAGATGTAGAGCCTGTTTGTTTCTGTATAAATCAAAAATACCTTCCTTTTGTCTCTTACATCCTCAGAATACTTTACCTTCAGCAACTGCCATGTGACAATAAGTGGTGACTGGGAAGGCTGTGCTAAGCGTCTTGGCTTGTCCGGACCAAACAGGATATATGTTTGTAATCATTGCTTTGTTATCTTGGTGACGTTTGAAAAGGAGTGCCACATGCATCTCACATCTTACCCAAGTACCAAGACCTTACTAATAGTAATCCACCAGTTCTGCCAAACAGTGACGACTTTCTGAGGACATTTGAAATATGTATTAAAAAGCATGATGAGTATGTAGCTGCTGGAGACAAAGCCCAGGTGAAAAACTTTGATAACTGTGATCGTAAACTGTTGATTTCAGGAGGAAAAATCATTGATACTTTCAGCACTACACCACCCCACATTAGCTTGGGCAATGGTCTTCAAGTGCTTAATGTTCTATAAGGTGAGGCAGGGAAACGTGACACGGCTGTTTGAAGTGTGGAAGGGCAGTACAATGCATTTGAACCATTGTACGATCACAAAAAGACATTCTTAGTGCTTGCCAGACAATAACTCACAAAATAGTTGGAGTGGATGACAAGATAGACCAAGTCACAGAGCTAAAGAAAGAGGTAAGAGAACCTACTGTCTTTTTTAGTAAAACAATCCCGGCAATCATACCCATAATTTGGACCTGGCTCGTGGAGTGAGACAGCGGTTTACAAACCTTGATAAGGAAAAATCAGAACTTTACAAGGATAAAGAGAAGCTTCATCATTTTGCGCTAATAGATACACCAAATTGAACAAGAATTTCAAAAATATACACAATGACAATAACAAATGTACGTCTATTTTGCAAAGTGAGTGTAAATTTCGTGAGTTTTGGGGGATTTTAGATGCCGTTTTGGATAGGAAATGGTGTGATTGAGAATGCTTCACTGTCGTATTTTGTAAGCTTACGATCGAAATCGGATAAATTGTGATTATATTCTTTGATAAAATTTGATGCAACTTTTTCACTTTTGAGTTACTGGTTTTAAGTTAAAGTTTAGGAAATTATAATAAACCTCGAAATTAAGGTACACTTTATCCTGCAAGTTGATATTTAATTCACTGCAAGTTGATATTTAATTCAATAAAAGGGCACCACGGTAGTGTAAAATTGGGGCAAGGCATTCATTGCCGTCGGCAAGGGGACATTTTGTGGGGCGGTACGGCAAAGTGATAGGGCACCGACGGCAAATTGCCGCGTTGCCGTCGGTTATTTTGAGCCCTGCTACATGGCCAATGATTATTCCCAGGAAGTCCTAAAGTTACGCAAGGAAAAAATTGCACAGCTCTGCAAACTGACGTCAGAGGGCAAAAATGCCTTTTTTGTTAACCTAACATTTATTAAAGTGATGGAAGCTTCTGGTGTTGTCAGAGATGCCTGACTTAGACATTATTGACATACAGTATTCTTTGATGCAGATGTTTTGCTGAAGATTTTGATCCCCTTTTTCAATTCTTCAAGGGCGGTCTCTGACCCTTCTGTTAATTCTGCTAATTTTGGATCATTTATTTTATCTTCTCTACTTTTTGGAACTGGATTTGAACATTGGATCATCTATTCTGTTGTTTTAAATATATATTTAATATGTCAAATCATAAGCGTAAAACTAACATTAACACAGCGGTTACTCTAAAGAGGTTGAACTACCAGCCAACATTAACGCCAAACAGTAACAAGATAGATCCGGAGGATCTACGCAAATGAATGAGAGAGGAATTTAGTACAATGAGGGAGGAGATGAAAGAGCTAGCTCCTCTCCAAAAACAAGCTAGCTCCTCTCCAAAAACTATAAGAGGAGATTAGTCAAGTGAAAGAAGTACTGAATAATCGGCTCAGAAATGGCAAAGCAAATACGACACAGATGCATTGGAGCAATATACCAGAAAAGACAATATCAAAATATCTGGAGTCGCAGAAACAACCGGTGAGGACTTAGTCAAGATTATTCTCGATGCTGCTAGCAGTATACAGGCAAATGTCACAGAGAATGATATTAGTATCGCCCATCAAGTTATATAAGGCTGTTGAGCTAATGGAACCAGGATGGGGGTAGTGGTAGTGTAGAGGGGCCGTTTCCGCATTTGATCGTTTGTTGATGATTGTTCGTACCACCTCACAAAGGACATAATGCTGGGTCAAAATACAAATGATCAGAACGAAGAGAAATTATTTCAAACTCTGACGCGCCCTATTCCAGAACGCAAGTGAACCATGCTTTAAAAATGGGTATGTTTTGGAGATGAGTTACAACTGTGGTCAGCAGATGACATATTTCTATACATATTCTAAGAAAGGAGATGAATATCTGACTTCTGACCACAATTTCTCTACTGGATATAAGGTGGATATATGAGAAGATGGTCAGGGACAATGCAGACATGACAAGCAAAGCCGTGTGCATTTCAAATATCCGAGAACAGGTAGACTCTTATAAATCTTCGCATGGGAATAAGTTCTTTGGCAATGCTACTGCATTAACCATTATGGGCAATTGCAGGATCTCAAACTGGATTATATTTGTGTTATTGCACAGGATACAGCAGGTTTAACATGATCAAACATGCATGGTCCGCTCTGTAGCAAAGTCACCATCAATACCATGGAAACCAAAAATGTCACCAAAACCGTCAACGCATCACCATCAACCAGCATGTCACCCTCCATAGCAAAGTCAC
>JXSR01S073384.1:44691-61252 GCA_000969725.1 Ophiothrix spiculata
TGGAGATTTCTCCAAATGCTGAAAAGCTTGTAACTTGGAAACGAACGGTCGGAATCAAGTGAAATTTTCAGTATATATTTATGTTGTACTCTTCTTTTTATTTAGCTAGAAAAGAGACCACCTAAAAATCATGAATTGCACCTTTAAGGATGATTTTTTTCTGAAGCTAAAATATACCATTTTCCTACACCATAAATGGAGATTTTACAGTTACCATTTAACACTAGGGTTTGAAAAAGTACCCCATTTCTTGAAAATGGCTGTATTTGATACCCTAAACACCTGATTCACCCTTCTGTCCTTAAAACAACCTTAATTCACATATTATACTGCAGCATCATACTTGAGTGCCCCCCCCCCCGACAACCATTGAGCTGTGTATAGGTAAAAAGAACCCATAAATACTTGCAATATTGACCCACACCCAAAGTTAGTAAGAATACGGACATCTTGAATCACCTGTATCAAAAAAAATTTCTCAGAAATTGTGCGGTCTGACGCTTGCTTAATTTTATGTTTGGTTTAGAGAAACTGACTTTAATTCATAATAAATTGACCCTCAAAGGTTTTTCTTCTTACTTGTGCAATAGTTGTCGCTAAAATACCACATTTAGATAAAATGGTTGAAAACATTGAAAAAAAACCCTAAATTTGTAGAAAAATTCAACAATGCCAATAATACAAGTCTATTGCCACTTTTTCATAATTTATTCAAAGTACATTTTTTATTTTCTACCAATCACCCAGAAATTGTTCTAATTCTCCATGGCAAATAGTACAATTTAACAACCCTAATTGATCATAAAAAGCATGCGAATAATTGATCGCCCACCTACGCTTCCATTTATCCATTTAGGTCTGAGGGTCCTAAGGCCATGAACAAAAATAAACATGTTTTCACCTGTAAAATGAATTGACATGAAAACGGTGGTGGCTAGCTTTTCTCTTACTAGTCAGGCATTCAGTACCATACTATGAAATAGCTTCTCATAACAGAACTCCCCAACGCTTAAAAAAACCTATCCAAGTCCGAATACGTCATACAATAATCCCTGGGATTCAAACCTCAGACCTTTTGCACCCCAATCCAATGTCCACCTATGGCAAGCCACTGAGTATGGTCGTATTTCGTGCCCATATATATCCCTGTCAATGCTATATTTTGACTTAGGTGACTTTTTTGATTTTTGCTTGTAAGATTTTGTTGGAACGAGGCATGCTAGGGTTATAGAAGGGACTACAAAGGAATAGAAAGCTGGTATTACAGGAGTATTTGCAAACTCATATTTATATATGCAAACCAAGGTTTCAGATTTGCAGTTTTTGAATTGATCGCTATTCGCCTATTCATAGTATGTGTTTTGAATCACTGAAATTTGAAGGAGCAAGTTCTGGCTCTTTACAAGTTACGAGGCCTGTATATTTTGAAAAATCTTTCATCGGAAAGTTATACAATTTGAAAGTGCAAGGAAAACAAGGACAGCAATTTATATGGCCTAAACAACAATAGTGCCCTAGTATCTATTTCTGTTTACTACTTTACATCACAAAGAAAACATCAATAAATTTGCACTAATTTATCAATAAAATCCTTTAGCCAGATGGTTTGGCCCAGTCAAGCGTTGATAGCGAATAGAGGATATTTAAATTTGGTTGTGGGCTGTACAAATGTACTATCCCAGATGTTTCTGTCAACATATGTGTTATTATTTGTGTACCTGGATGGTTGCTATGGAAACACACCATTGCATAATCAACTATTTCAAAGGGCTTGGATACCCAATTGATGCTTTTAAAGTCCTTGTCATATTGAAGATCTTTATAATCATTAGTGTCTTAATCTTTATCTTCCTGAGCCTTGTTCTGTAACTCGTCTTCCCCCTATGATTATGAAATTGACCCACCCAAAGTTTAGTTGTTTGGTGCTTTAGTAGAGGGTAGGATGTGCTCTTTCCATTTATATCAAGATCATGAAAATCGGTTATTGTACCTCCGGTATTTTATCGCCACTACACGTGCCACACTTCAAACCGGAATAGCAGGAAAATTGGCATACCCAGCTAAGAGCAAGTCGCAATGGACACTACAGAAAACACGAGCAAGGTTTGTGTGTGGAATAAAACACAAATGCTGTATATGCGTCAAGTGAAGATTTAAGCAAACTGCCTGCCAATCCAGATATATTTCCAAACAAATCTGAAAGTCGGTCAAATTTTTTTCCAAAAGGTTTTTTTTCTTGCCTAAAATAACCCAAAAATCCAGAAAAAATGGGAGAAAAATTGACTTTTTTTTAAACGAAGAAACTTTCTTTTTAAAAATAACCAAAATTGTTAAATTTTGGCAAAAAAACGGCTGATTTTACATGATTTTGGCAAAACTAAAAAAAAAATCTTCAAAATCGCAAATTTATGTTCGGTCGGGCAAGTAAAACAGTTTTTTTTTACTTTTGTCGCATAAGCGTCAATTTTATTTGTGATTTTCTCAAGACTCACCTGATGTCATGTCATTATTATTCACGGGTTCTGTTATCTCCCTTCTTAAAACCATTTCCTGCAAAGAAAACAAGAAATATATAATCATACATCATTACTGTTTATTGATGACAAAAGTTTACAAACAATCACGTAATATTACTCAAGATGCAAGATTGTTATATCTGTTAGGTCCACTCAAGTCCCAACATAAATATAAGCGAGTGGTAAAATAGGGCTTTTAAGTAGGGCTGCTTCCCTATGGAATAATCTTCCTGTTGTTATTCGCACAAACTTTTGAACATGAGTTTGAATGACTTTAAAAGTACATTGAATACAGGGTGTCCCAGAAAAAACCTTATTATTTTTGCGTGTAATTTTCTTGGGTTTAACGGATAGATAGAAAGTATGTAAAGGTTGCATTTGATAGCCCATAAATTGAACTTTTGAGATACTGTTTGTTTCATTTCTATCGGTTGTGAACAACAAAAGTTATGCGTTGTCAAATACTGTAAAGCACTTTAATTTCACGGCATGAAAATTTAGCGAATTTAGAAAACCTCACTTTTTGTGTGCATTTTAATTTCACTAATTTGAATCATCTTGCTATTCAAAGCTATGTTAACAACCATTTTAGCGGCATTTTAATTTAGCGAATTAAGATACTAGTGAAATTAGCGAAATTAAAATGCTAGCGAAATTTTCATGCTTTACAGTATTTGGATGTAAAATGTTCTTGTCTTCTACAGATGGGTTAGTTTTGCATGTATCATGTGATTGTAAAAGGACAAAGCTTTATTTCATTTTTTTGGATACAAGAGTTTAACACCAACAGAATTACAATATTTTTCTGTAAGTTACCCTAATTTATCTTGAAGGTCTCAGTTTATCTCATAATGTGAAATATATCTGAAAGCGAAACATGTCTCATAAAATGAAATAAAAAATGCAAAGTGAATCATTAAATTAGCAACGCGTCAAAAGCCAACAAAATCCATCTCAAAAATAGAGCATGATTAAACAGCAAAATAAATGAGATCATTAAATCAGCAGAAAGGTATCATGTTGTTAAACCCAATCACGATGTATCATCAAAGTTGAAAAAAAAAATCAAACAAACCGATCTCCTAAATTAGCAATTTAAACATAAGTTTTCTATGAACAAATGCTATCAAGTAGTTCCGTCTTATCCACACCAAGTCAGTGACCTTCACAAAAGCATGTCATCTTCAAATCAACGCCCCTTTCATCCGAGCTCCCTCCTCCACACGCTATTATTGGGCATATAAACTAGCGCCAAATCTCCGCTAGACCCCTCCTTCCCATTCTACGTAAAACACAGTTAGTTACATCAAGTCTAAATATAAATCACTACGCATCATTCGTCCACCCTCCCCAACCTCTGTCTTGAGTCACAGACCTCGGAGAAAAGTAAATAATTCGCCATCAAAATTTTCATCTTTAAGCTTCCAAATAGATGAGAAAAGTTAATATTATTCTTTACACATTCAAATAATTTCAAAATATACAAGTTTCATTTCTCATTAAAACTTCTTGAAAAAAAAGTGACAAAGTATGAAAAGTTTACAGCTTGGAAAAAGTTTGAAAAGTTTTACCTACATAAAATTAAGAGTCAAGTTTCTGTCTTCCAAACTTTGTGTGCCCTGTGACATTCAAATGCTTAATGCTAACACTAGATACGAGATACTGGAAGCATCTCTGACTTTCTACTATAGATCTGGGGCATTCAAAAAGTTCAGATACCAAAGTACAAATGGAATAGTTTCTGTAGTTAATTTGCCTATTTTTATCTTATTTTGTCAGCGAATCTACTAAGTTCATTCATGTTGGGTCAAAAAAAAAAATGGGGAAAAAAATGAGCAGTTTAACATACTGCAAGTCTCTGCAGCATCTGAACATATTAAATTTGAAGATGGTCAATTCATCTGATTTAAACAACATACTTCAAAAGATGTAAAAGAAAGCATATTTATCATAAAGTATAAGTTATTTTCATCAAGAAACAAAACGGTCCCCAGATTCAACAGAGATGGGAGTGCAAACTTTCTAAATTGTTTGATTGTCATCTGGAAACACCGAACGACAAGGATTAAACAATCTCCTGGGGGCAGTCCCATTCTGGAGGTGACACGCATGTAAAGGTCAAAAGACCCCCTTTTTAAGCGTCACTGCCACCAAAACACCCCTAATTTTTTACAATTGCATGTGCTCTCACCCAAAGAAACCATAATTGTTTATATTTTTCTCTCACCAAATGCCAAAAAACAGGCTCTCACCCAATGACCCCTCATTTTTTGACCAATAAACCCTCATCATTTTGTATTTGCCTCTCACTGAATGCCAAAAATCAGGCTCTCACCCAATGACCCCTCATTTTTTGACCTCATGCTCTCACCGAAAGCCCCAGCCTGTCGAGCGCGGGCCTTACACCCGTATCCATTTCAAATTTGACTCTTCCCCCCCACAACCAATCTGTACTGTAAAATTCTAAATCTTGGTGATTAATATAATCAAATATACTCATTTTAAAATACAAGTGATTTCGATCAATTTAACTTTTCTGGAAATTCTGAATTGGCCCAATATAACCACATCACACAACTTCTACAAGTCTCAATACTTTGCAATTACCCCTCCCTCACATGTCGCTGTGATTATTTTGACCAGCGAGTACATGTAACACAGTTTCCCCAGTGAACCACAAGTATTTGTCAACAACACTCTTCGATAACTTCCGGTAAATCATACTGGGGTACCACACGGGGGTACAAAATGGCAATGGCAATGACAACCAGGGACAAAGTATCATTCCATGTGCTCAGAATGCATCTTTCGAGTCTATTCTTAGATGTATTTTTGTTTGAGTCTATTCTTAAATACTCTTTGTAACAGTTCCAGGTTTGTTTTTTAATTCACGAGAACTGGCATCACATACCCCTTGTAAATCAATTCATCAAAATGTCATTTTGCTGATGTTTATCATTTATGACTATCTTATTTGTAATTTGTGTGTACAAAAAGTTTAAATAAAGAAGAAAGCCTAATTTTTTTTTTCAATGCATAAAGATTCTTAAAAAATTGCCAAGTCAAGTCAAAATCTCCATTAAAATATTTTGAATAAAATTTTAATATTAGAAATATTTTTTATTTATTTAAACAATTTAAATAAGAAATAATTTAAACGACAGTAGGATCTGTAAAAAGTAACAACAGAAATACAAAATTAATATAAAAATTAATATTAAATTAAAAAAAATAAATACTATAAAATCAAACTTTCCAAAATGTCATTTCCAATCTAAAATACATATGCAAACACATTGATTAATAGTAGGCCTACATGTATATCTCTAAGGCCAACAATGGACTAATTATTGAAAAGGTGAAAACCATTAATACCGCTAAACCAAATGATTCCCTAATTACAGCATACATCCCCCACTAAAACTAATGCCCACTTTCTTCACAACTCCATTATCATGTAAACATATGGAGATGACATGTATTGTGTCCCGGGGGGGGGGGGGTACTTAGTACAAAAAAGATTACGGGGATGTGCCGCAAACTTGGGTAGCAAAATCAGGCTGTCTGGTATGCCAATGGGTCTTTTTTCTTTTCAAAATGCGGTATTTTGATGGGTCTGTTTTTCAAAATTTTCGGATTTTCACCCCTAAATTTCAAACAAAAATTAGGAAATTCGCGCCAAATCAGCTAAATCGTCGGAGAAAATTTCAATTTGTCATATAAATCGACTCAAAATTTGGGGAATTTGGTATATGGATGGGTCCCTTTTTCTTGAAAATTGGTATATACATGGGTGGTACTTCAAATTTCCCAGCGGCACACCCCTACCAAAACCAAACTTGAGTACCCACCCCCGGGATCGTGTCCTGGTAGCAGAGCTCAAATTCAACAAAGCTAAATAAAAAACACAACATTTTGGACATTGTGTATTGATGGTAACAGCACGTGAAGCATGCTTAATTAACAGCTAATATCATCACCCGATATCGAGGGATAATAAAAACGAGAATTCCAACACACATGGCATTGTTGTTGTTTTATTTTTTCACCGTATATATGTTAGGGATGTGCATGTACACAGGGTAATTAACTACATGTGTAGGAGGATCAAAATACACATTACTAGCAATCCATCACTCTTTTTATTTTATCATTAATTACATATGATATTGTATACAAATTAAGTCATTTATTTTAAACAGAAGCACGGTAATAAAGTAAAAAGCTTTTTGTGATCATAATTAACATTCATCATCGGATGACCTCAAAATCAAACAAAGTAAATGGATAAAATATATGAAAAGAAAAGGTATATATTTAACGATAATGAAAAATTGAATGAAATGGACATTGCAAGAGTAAAACATGTTTTTTGAAATCTAGTTATTTACATCTAAACCTATTTTTGTCATTTGAATTGTGAAAATATTTGAATTTACAAAATATTACAATCCATTTTCAGAGATAAATATGTCAATATTGATTTTTATATCGATGAGGAACAGTTTTAATTATATGAATCTTTAATTAATTGTCATTGAACTTATTGATGTCATAATTTTGTGCTCAATTATTTGTTATTGATACACAATCATATTTGCTAGCAAAACAAGTGCAATTCTAGAAATATTGGTGAAATGTCATACTAGTATTCGGAATATAAAATATTGATGCAATTTTATACATTTCTACATGAGCGGTAATATTTCTTTAAGGCATTAGCCATGATTATCAATGTGAGCTTACTGATAATATATTTAATTTTTAGGAAGTACCCCTACAACTAGAAACTACGTCATCAGAAAAAATCACTGAAAAAACCTGAAACTTTCCAAAATCCTGAAAACGCGTGTAAATTTTGGCATCAAAGCTGAAAATGGGGCTGAAAATATATAAAATCATGTAAATTTGGAGTAAAAAAACCTGAAGTCAGGTTAAAACAGGAAAACTGGCATCTCTGGTCATAACCATTCCGGTTGAACTTGAATATTTCAAAAACAAGAAACAAATATATATACACTGAATATAAAATATTCAAATATAAATATAAAATAAAAATAGTTATTCTTTGAATTTTAATGTTCCTGGAGCCATGAAAAATATAGGTAGTGTTTCTAGAATATAAGTGTTCTATAACAAATTTTTTTTCATATTTATCCAGTACAGTTTTAGTGAAGCTATCATGTTTTTATGTTTTACATTTTTAAAGAATAATTATTCATATCAAAATTAACATGCATATGTTTAAAATTGAAAATTTAGGCAAATGGAAACACTGTTGGCAGATCAGTAAGTGAGGAATTTGGTGGAAAATCATCTTAACAAAAAAATAATAAAATTTTGCTTGTTTATTTTGATCCAATAATGTCTCTTCATGATTCACATACATTTTATGGGTTTTCACATCCATGTGGTGGCTAAAACCTTTAAATTAAATGTGTTTATGCCAGTGATGATTTTATGTCTAAAATTGCATTTTTACTTAAAACATAAAATATTGACCAATTCATTGATTTATATAATATATCAATTCATCATTAAGGTATTCTTTATACCAAAAATAGTTTAGAATGTATCTTTCAAAGAGCAAAATCCATTATAATTGGTATGAACGAGTTCATTTTTGACTCCCGATATTAAGATATTGATCAATCATTACACAATATAATCCAAATAAGCGATGATGTCATTCTGCCGTCCACGCCACTCAAACTGAAGCAGGGAAGCTAGATGTAAGCTAGATAGATGGATGGGTGTGTGCTATATAGTTCTCCGTGATAACTACATCAATGTCATTTTGATAACATCTTGCACAAAATAAACACATGACTCGCAGCATTTTAAAAGCTTTTTTTAGCATAATTTAGCAAATGAATGACTCTCTTTTTTAGGCTCATCTATAACATTATGCATTTTTCTGGCATTTCCGTAAACAGAGATGTCACTGATTTCATTGAAAAAACCCTGAAAAAGCCATCAATTCTTGAAAGATACTCCAAAAGGACCAAAAATATATGAAAATATGTAAATAAGATATCATAAACAAACTGAAATCGAAGTTTGAGCTTCTAAAAAAACTGATTTCAGGTTAAATCCTGAAAAGTGGCATAGAATGTGTTTTACTGACAATGTACCACTTACAAAAATTACAACAAAATAATGCTAAATCTAAATATCATCTCCCTTCTTTATATTGGGAGGGGGTGTATCGTGAGAAATCCTGCCTTGCGGTAAGATTATTGCTGATCTGTACACATAATAAATTTTGATAACTAAAATATTAATTTGACAAAACCCGGTTTTGTACTCACATTTAATAGATTTTGATTTGCAAAACATTGTAATCAAACTTGAATTTACAAATTGTTTCACACATTTTCAACATCACCAGGACTTCATGACAAGCCTGTTATAAAATGTTTATTTCCATCCCTGTAAGTGTACACAGTTCAAGTTTAATTTACCATCCAACTTTCAAGTTTTGTTTTTCATAAAATGGGTGGCTGGACCAACTCCAGAGTTGTAATATGATCGTGAATCATATTAGACTTGAACCAAAGCTTTCAACTAAAGCTGGAAGAATTAAACTAGTCCAACAGACAAGTGCTGTAGAATTGTTACGTTTATGTACCGAAAATTATGTATTTTTTGTTATTGAGAGTTTTGATTAAACCAAAAATGTTTTTATTACTAAAGTTTCCTCAACTGATTATAGGCTTCAAAACACAATTATGAACTGATGTACAAAAAATTCACAATTAAGCCTGGAAAAGATGGGGAAACTGAATTCCAAGAAAATGTTCTTGTTTGGATGGAGAAAATAAAGAAATGCATGGTCAAAATAGAGCAAATTGGAGGAACTCACATCTTACCACCAGGAAATGTTCCCAGGGGGCCCACTCAGGTATATTGATGTACACATGCGTAAAAATGGGTTTACAAAAACCCTTAACCAAGTTTCATCTTGCCTTGAAGAAATACCCCTAAACAAGGATTTATGTGCATTTTTACTCGAAATTTTACCCCTGAAATTGGATTTTTTTCTTCAGGTTTTGAAAAAAAAAAAACCCTTTTTATGGAAATTTTGTATTTTTGTTTTGAAAAAAACACACCCCTTTTTGTTGAAAATCAGTGTTTTTAGACCCCTAAATACGTGCAGTGCTTTCCGTGTTGGTCATTAAAAAATGACCCCTTTTTACATGTTTTTCTGTTCACACATGTGTACATCAATATAGCTCAGTGGCCCCCCTGGGGAAATTTTATCTCACTTTCTTTTCAGTTTGCAGTGCATGCTCACATAACTTGTTGAATAATTTCAAACAGATATTATTATTATGCTGGCGCCAGGAAACTATTACAATATTTCTTATCGACTAAGGGTGGCAATATACGAGCACCGTCTCTGCATTTAGCGATCAATGTTTCCCAAAACATTGAAGTGAAATATTTATGAATCCATCACACAATTATAAAATAATGTTAGGTTTATCTTATCAATCAGAAATGGTTTGTTTGATTGGTCTCACTATGGTGTAAATGAAATTGTAACATTTTCATCATTTTGAAGAAATCTGACAAAAGTGGTTGAATTAAAATTCTGCACACAGTTTTCATTTATTCTTTTTTGGAATAATAGAATAAACTGTAATCAGATGTTTGAACCATTGATCAATTAGTGGGAAATTATGGATTGATTTGAGACAATGCAAAAACACTGTCATGCACAAAAAAAAGGAAAAAAGGAAAAGAAAAGGAACAGATTTTGCAAAATTGAAAGTATATGTAGTCTATATGTCACAACAAAATAGTTTTTTAGATATTGATATCGTCCAAAAGTAACTGAATCCTGCACTCAAATTTGAGTGTTAGGCAAAGTAAAAAAATACAATAGTTTCTGGTCCTCACGCGCATGCGTTTTGGCTGCCGCATCAAAAAAAGGTGGGTTTTTTTTACAATTTTTCTTTTATTCCCTCAAAATTTACTGAAAATCTGAGTTACTTCACAATCTACACTTCTTAATCGAACTTGAAATGTTCTCTTATGCAGTCTATAAATGCATATCTGTTCCATATTTGGCGGGATTTCCCATATTTCAACTCTTATATATTTATTTGTTAAAAACGGGGTGTCTCTTATTTACAGGGTAGGCCTATGTAAAAAAAAAACTGCCCTCATCCTCCTTTTTTAAACAAATTAGGACGAGAAACTATTATATTTTTTACTTGGCCTTATTCATAACCCAGCAGCAAGCAAAACTGACTGAACACATATTATGTTTGATACCTAAGGAACGGACCATTAGATTTCCAAGGGGAGCAGGAAGTTTTTTTGAAAAAAAAAATCACCCCTAAACAAGAAATAGGGAAAAAACCAGTAGATTCTATTAAGGAAAAAGATTCATCCTCGATTGGGCACGGAAAAAAAATCAACCCCGAACCAAACTTCCTGCTTCCCCCCCCCCTGGAAATCTAATGGTGCGCCCCTAAGAAGCAAGCAGCAGAGAACTGTCAAACAAATAACCAACCACTCAGGATAAGAGCTTGGTCCAAGTCTACAGTTTTCGTAGCCCTGGAGGCCCAGCTGCCATACATGGACTCCAATTGGTCTAGTGACGGATGAACTTTGCAAACTAATAATAGCACTTTGACAATGCCACATTCACAGCTCCATAGCAAGTATCACGAGTGGGGTACTCAAGTTTGGTTTTGGTAGGGGTGTGCTGCTGGGAAATTTGAAGTACCATCCATGTATATACCAATTTTTAAGAAAAAGGGCAGGACCCATCCATATACCAAATTCCCCAAAGTTTGAGTCGAATTTATACAACAATTGAATTTTTCTCCGAAAATTCACGCTAATTTGGTGGGAAATTCCTGATTTTTGTTTGAAATTTAGAAAAAATGTTGGCGCAAATTTTAGAAAATTTTGAAAAACAGACCCATCAAAATACTACATTTTGCAAAGAAAAAGGACCCAATGGCATACCAGACAGCCTGATTTTGCTACCTAAGTTTGCAGCACATCCCCGTAATCACTTTTGTACTAAGTACCCCCCCCCCCCGGGAAGTATCATGTGTGTAGCTGAGGTACAGATGGACTTGACATATATTTGTATTGATGGAGATTGTCTTTTATCACTCAGCAGATAAAAATCCAACAATTTCATTGGTGAAGAGCTAAAAAGGATATTTCCATATTGTATTAAAATTTCAAAGTTATATGTGATACTAAATGCTCTATGTGATACGAAAAAATCGTATCATACAACTCTTTTACTAGTCATACAGCTCTTTTACTAGTCCAACTTGTATTGCTTTTGGAACATTAAGTTACAAAGCGCACGTTGTTGTTATGCGTGCGACTAACTGCAACGCGTTGTACTAGGCGATGCCGATGCCCACTGTCAATCAAGCCTGGAAAACTACAAACCTAAACTTGATTGCAATGTTATAAAAAGTAATCAAAATAACCTTTTGCAAAGCATTTTTCCTGGCATTGTCAAGTTTTTGTTAGCAACGTTCGTATTTAATGAGTGATAAATTCGTTATCCCCTGTTTGTTCTCATGCTATACGAAAAATATTAATGAGTGATAAATTCGTTATCCCCTGTTTGTTCTCATGCTATACGAAAAATATTAATGGTTTGGGTTGTGATACAAACCCAAACCATTAATATTTTCTCGTATTTCATGAACAGGGGATGACAAATAGTGTCATATCTCAAGTTTTTATGTTGTTGATTCTTAATTTTATCGCATTGAACTTTGACACGCTACATGGTAAAAGCAATCAATGTTGCGACCCGTCTAACTTTCTTTCCTGTATTGATACTTTGTCATACTATGAGCTAACACTTTCTTACAAACATAATGTCATTTTGTTAAAGCAATACTATAAGATCTTTTGGGTCTTACTGACAAATGGTATACGGGGGTGCTCATTTGGTATATTGATGGGTGGGTTTTCGTCACAGAACCAATGCGCCCAATTGCAAAATTGGGTGTATTTAGGAAAATTTTGCCGAAAAAACACCAAATTTTCCCAAAATTGGGTGCTTTTTCTAGAAAAATGGTATAGAGATGGGTCACAAAATCACGCTTTTTGAGGTATAGAGATGGTCAAAATTCTGAAGTCTACTTTGAGCATCCCTGTACAATATTTTTAAAGACCCCCCGGGATTTGAACTTACTAGTCAAGAGTCTTAAAATCAAACCATGCCATAGCTGCATCTTGCCAGTATTGTCATAAAACCGTCTCTGTGATAGCGATGGTTAACCTCTCGGGCAATGATGTTCTAAACCCCTACCAACACGTCCATCAATCAAAGATCCGCTATCTAATCTCCATCCCTCCCCACAACCAATTCCCTGATTAAACCCACATTTTGACTACCAGTTATATTGTTTTCAAACAATTTCGCCGTCCCAAATATGTTTTGATTAGATACTGGATTTCGTTGCGCTTTTTTTTGATTTTCAACGACAGGAACGTCTAGTCGTGGCGCCCACCCCCTGGTCATGGCCCTGTCGGTGTTATTCTTCTCCCATATTGGGGCAATTTTTGTCCTCATTTAGAACAATTCACCTGCAGGTATAATGTGTCAAATTCGGAAGTGTATGTTGCCCTAACCTCATAGCACAGACAAAGTTACAGGCTCCATGTAATACAAGATATTTAAACAACAATAGGCTGTGAACTTAATATCTGGGTAGGAGATGCAAGTTTATCATAATGCGACAGTTCAAGGGTTACTATGATCACAAGTTTGTAAATATCAAAATGCTGTAGGCCTATCAGGTTTTAACGATGAAAATATAGATATCCCAATCATTGCTCCTGACAAACGCATGATTCTAAGACCTTTGTAATCCTTATTTTTTAGTAATTTTCACAATTTTTATACAGTAAACATTTTAAATAAACTGGCTTATATTGTAAAAGATGGGCAGACGTAGGAAATCTCAAGATCATAGTGATTGTTTACATGGATAACACACTATTTGAAATTTTCATTGTCTATCTATCTGATTTGGCATTCCCAGTCATATTTTATAGGACACAGGTACAGTTCTTTCCTCAGGTTTAGGCTTTTTCTAAAGGTAACTCTTCCAAATCTCTTGTGACAAGTTTTTGAATCAAATGAACACAAAATTTAAATAAATGGAACTTGCTTGCATAGTTAAACCACTTCCAGGGAAACACACACACAAAGTATACAATGATTTACAAGAAAAGGCCTAATGAGTTTTGTTGAATCTCCAACCCTTGCCATCCCATCAGCACCACTCCATTTATAGACTTCCTCATTACTCTCATTAATTGACTCCATATCCCAGGCTACCTCTTGACAATGATTGTGGTTGGTTGCAACAATGATTTGATAGCCTCATTTCTAACTATCAAGTTCACTATCCTACAACACCCCATATCCACTTAATTGAATTCAAGATGTGAATCTAGGTATACACACAGCCAAGATAACAT
Source organism: Ophiothrix spiculata (assembly GCA_000969725.1). Taxonomy (NCBI): domain Eukaryota; kingdom Metazoa; phylum Echinodermata; class Ophiuroidea; order Amphilepidida; family Ophiotrichidae; genus Ophiothrix; species Ophiothrix spiculata. The sequence goes on from JXSR01S073384.1 coordinate 58,692, forward strand.
CATCACTAGCTACACAGTTCACTACTCTTCTAATACGCCTGAACTTGTCATCAGTGGGAGATGATGATGGGCACCCATACAACAAACAAATTAACCCATCATGCAGTGATAAAACTTCAATTCGCCTATCTCCTCATGACTTCTCATCCCAGCCTTGTTGCCGTGTCAACGCATCCTCCATCTGTTTATTTCCATCAACATCTTGGTGTACTCCTCAAGATGTCATTCAAAATGGACAGAGTGTGGTAACTCAGCTGGGTTGATTAAATCAGCCTTGCCATCAGAGAAAGTTTTTGACTGTTTGTTCATAGACCCTGGACAGGAAAATTTGGTCTGTGATTTATATCATGTTTTTTTTTTTAATTGTTGGATGAATGCTGGGTTCTATCATTAAGGCCAAAAAAAAATAAATTGTTATGTTGCCCTCAGCGACCAACCCTGTTCAAAAATTAAAAAAAAAATATTAGGGTCGGGAAAGCACCCAATTTTGCTCAGATTGGGTGCTTTTTGTGAAAATATTTTGAAAATAGTGGGAATGCACCCAATTTGGTACTTTAGGTGCTTTTTAATTTAATTTTTTTTTTCAGAAATCCCACTTGAGGGCAACACAACAATTAATTTTTTTGTGCCGAATAAATATTGGTCCACATGTACCATCTTTTCCTCTGTGTCTTGAAGCAGTGTTCCAAACTATATGTTTATCATAGGGACAAAACATTAACCTGAAAATTCTTAACTATATGAAGAGAAACCTTTTTTTTTGTATTTTATATTTTTTGTAACTTTTTTTGTATTTTATATTTTTCGTAGCTTTGAACACGCTGGTTACAGTCATATCGGTACGAAATCAGAAAGCATGACACTTTTGCAATCGCAATGAGTTTGATGTGAGTGTTTTTGATTATATTTATATTTTCTCATCATATGGATTGATGCTGTTGAAAAGGGTTCAGAATCAGTTTTGCACTAGCTAGAGGCACACCATTTGATTCTCAGGGGGGGCATGGCAGTTTTTTGGAAAAAAAAACTTTGCCGCCAAAAATCTTGCCCCAAAGAAGAGTAAGGAAAAAAACACCTTTACCCAACTACTACAAGGTAAAGTAAAAACATAAAAAAATGAAATAAAAAAACTTTGCCGCTGAAGGTGGCGAAAAAAAAAATTGACTCGACACCAACTTCCATGGCATGCCCCCCTGAAAATCAAATGGTGCGCCCCCTAGGTCTATGAACCAAGAGACTTCAACTCCTATTTCAAAGCAACAAGAGATTTGACACACTTGTTCATCAGTCCCAAATCATTTCTGACAGCCAACCTCTAGTTAACCTAAATCTGACAAAAGGTCAAAGTCCTTCAATAATTAAAGGGGCATTGGACAAGTTCAGCCTCGTCCCCAAACTTTTCCCCAAACATTTTGAGATTTTTGCATCATTTGAAGTATTAGTGGCAAAAATGACAGCATACAAAGTTTCATTGTCAAATTCAAACCCTATATATCAAAATATTTAGATATTCTCTTATTTTTAATTATAATACTGCCCTCTATAGTTGCATTTCTAGCATTGGCCTTTTCAGGAGATCTAATGAAAATATAAAATTTCTTTTGATTTTTCTGCAACCTATGATGTGAGAGGAATGTTTTACAAACAAATCTTTGGCTCTTTCTCATTGTATAGCATCAATAAATGCTTTTAGAGAATAGCCTCATACCCAAAATCAACAAACAAAATAAAAATCAAATTTTTGACTTTTTTGAAGGTTTTGATCAAAACTTACCCAATATCTGGAAATTGACTGTTATTTTCTAACAAAGGAAGAAGTGTAAATCATCCACAAACAAAATTTCAAAAATTTGTCCAATGCCCCTTTAATGAACTTAGTCTACCTCTTTGACCTGTCTGTTTTACTTCCATTTATTGCAAATCAAAGTAAATAGTTTCCCTGAAATCTCTTTTATATCAATACCAAATATTTTAAGTTTGACACTGATGTGATGATAAGGTTCATTGATAAATTAAATGGGAGTGAACTTTAAAATAAATCAATTGAATTGACCTCGATGTACCCAATACAATCTCTAAATTACCATTCTAATGTAGTCGTAACGAAGGATCCCCCCCCCCCCCGCATGAAGTTTGAAAATGGACCGAGGGGGCCAGGCTGATGACCACAGGGGCGTAACGACATCGCTGCTAAGCTTTGCCTGATGGACTACTCAAATGCTGAGTTTACCAGTTGAAAATCAAACATAAAAGGGTTAGAAAGAAAGAAAGATTTAGGCAAATTGCCAAAGATAACCCAAGATAGTCCGACCCTAGGACCTTGATTTTTTCTGTGTTACTATCCACAATATAAATCCACTATCACATCATACCACTACTAAAAGCCCAGAGTTCTACATAGCAGACTGATCGCATAGCAAACTGATTGCCCCTCCCGAAAAGATCCTAGGACCTTGATTTTTTCTGAAAGGTAACTCTTCCAAATCTCTTGTGACAAGTTTTTGAATCAAATGAACACAAAATTTAAATAAATGGAACTTGCTTGCATAGTTAAACCACTT
>JXSR01S073384.1:73683-84486 GCA_000969725.1 Ophiothrix spiculata
AGCCTTACATATTGATAATATTGATCATTTATGTTCATGAATAATAATCAATATTGTTTACTTTACTCAGAATTGTATAATTGATCAACAGTACTGTTGATCAATCGTGTATTTCATCTTTTTCGGATAGGAATTTAGGCCGATGTGTATGTCTAACGCTAGTAAATCCATAAATAAAATTATAAGTTTAACTCGGAACTAGACTTGAACACAGATCTCTAAGATAGCCAATATAATAAATGCAGTGAGAGGGAACACTGTACTCCTTTTAATCAATGACCAGCATGCAAAAGAGGCTAAGAGGTCAAGGGTCACAGTGTATCCATCCAGGTGGAACCCTACCTGCCAGCGTTGCTGATCGGGGGACGGCCCGCGATTCCCTGGGATTTGTCCTCGCTGACGTAAAGCACCAAAACCACCAGTCTAGAAGAGAAAAAGAGGTGATTTCACACACGACACAAAAAACAAAAGCACACGTTAGTTAGAATCACTCTTTTGAAATGTTGCTGGTTTGGAAATGGGAAATTAGGGTGGGTTTGGGAAAAACCAAAAATGTATTATTTTTTCCAAGGATAGAATATCAGCAGACACTACATCATTTCACTCGAGGATTACACTTGCACCAGGTAACGTTCGAAAACCACTCTACTTCAACAAATCATGCTCTAGAGAAGATGTTAACTTTTCGTATGAAATTTTTTTTTAAATTAGAAAAATAAAAAATAAAGTTCAAAATGGATAGTATATATCATTACTGATCAAAGCATCAAAATTGGCAAGAAGTTATGAATCCTTGATATAAATAGAAAGAGTGGGAAGTTTATGTAATAAAAGTTCAGCAATGCTGGAAAATTTAAATTTAAAAAAACCCATCATATTATGTAAAATGAATTAAAATGAACATATTTGTGATGCGCCACAAGGAAAGGTGCACGTTTGTGGAAAGTTTACACACATAATCCAATTGAACTTATACGATATGTCTTTACTCAAGGGCTGCCAACATGTTACCATTCGAAGTGGCGAGTCGCAAATATGGAACACCGTCATACCATGGACATATTTCTGACTCGCAAATCCCGCAAATGTATCATAATATCATGTCAGGGTTCCCAGTATTTCAAGAAAACAAAATTCCCTAAAAAAATTTCAAAATTCCATGATAATTATTTCAACTGATTTGGTCTCGGGTCTTGGATGATAAAAGTCTCGGTCTCCGAAGGCCTGGTCTTGGTCTTCAATGTTGTTTTGATATGCCACAAAATATGAGAGTCTCACTGACCATTTTGATATTTGGGACAATCAAAGTCCCTGACTTGTCCCTGATTCGAGGTATTTTTTATCAAATTCCTGGACATTTCCCCGACTGCAAAAAAGTAAAACAATTATCCCCTGCATGTATACCAATCCAAAGCATGTAAAGGCCTAATATTTTTTCAGTTATCCTGGATAAATCAACTTCAAAGACAAGTAAATTGTAGACCAGTTGTTGAACAGCAAGAAGGGTCCAAAAGTTACCATTGAATTGAGCCAAACAAGAAAACCCTTTGTTTTTAGTGCTTATTACAATATTTGTGTTTTCCTATTGTTTCTAATTTTAGCTTGTTTTGTAACCATGGCAACTAAAACATTGCCAGATGTTGGAAAACCATAATTAGACATGTGGACAACTATAGCTGCAAATTATATACATGTATGTACATATGGCTCATTCCATGGAAAATGAAAATTTTTTGATTTCAAGTAAACAATCAGCCTTTTTATTCGACCACATCAGCAGGTTTTTCAATCGTACGTTTGTTACTTGGTACGCGAGAAGTATTTCCCAAAGAGAAATTGTAAAGTTTTTCTATCCGTGCATGAATGAGCACATGTTTTAATTCAAAAATGACACAAATGTCACAAAAAGTTACACCAAAATGTCACAAATGTTACCACACCAAACTATGCATTAAAAGAAATCCTGACGATAGAATTTCCTACCACTTTTAAGAAATATTTGTAAATATGTTACCCATCATCTGTGTAAAGCGCAATAAAAAAATTGCTAACATGTTAGAGAATTTTTACTTTGAAGTCATTTGGAACAAAAAACTGTTTCTGTTCTATGTCACAAACATTACATTAACTTTATTCAGGATTCTGGAAATGAATTTATTTTTTTTTGAACACCTACATGTCAACAAACTTGTGGATATAATATATAACATGCTCCCAAATACCAGCTCTGTGATGGCCTAAATTGGGGCAAACTACACGAGAGCTGGGAATGTACATCCATTCCGGGAATTGAGATTGTGTCTACACGGTGACGCGTCAACCAGATGTAGATTAACGATGCGTATTTAACTGCGCGTATGTAAGTTGCGCCTATGCGCTATACCTACGCGTACTACAAAGTCGCTCGTCAACGCCCACGCACACGCAGTGTGTGAGGTGTGACGAACATATCGAGTTGAATGTACATGGATGTACATTCCAGGAATCTACATGGATGTACATTCCCAGCTCTTGTGTAGTTTGCCACACTGTTTCCCTTGCTTAAACATTTTCAAAACAGAGATGAAAAAAAAATAAAATAAAATAGCACAATTCCACCAGGCCCACAGACGGGTGTGAGGTTGGGAATGGATGAGGGACTAGGGAGGTGGTAGAGGAGGAGGAGGAAGTAGATGTTCCTCAAAGGGTTGAATGATTGTGTACACTCCCGGTCAAAAGTGATTGCGCACCCTTAAATACAAGCAAAAACGTAATTATTATATCAAACGACCAAGACTCTAAAAAAATTCATGTTTTTTATAGGTTCCTAACGTATCCAATGTAATTAATCTATGTTTCCTTTGATATTCGATCTTCCAAAACCATAAAAATGGCTGATTTCCTTGACCAAATAAAAATACACCACATGCATTTTTTGGATATGTACCTATGTAGTTTATTATTAAATGCTCGTTATCACTGTGTAACCGTAAAGAACATTTTCAGGTTTTATTTTTTCCAATAAATGTGCAGTTATGTATTTAAACTCAGTTTTTATGTGCAAAAGAAAGTATACAGAATGTTTAGCACGCCATATTTTCAAATGCGGTAAATGCAATTCTTGTTGAGTTTTTTAAATCTTTGTATGTAAAATATAAATCTGAAAAAATATGACGCAAATGATGGATGGTTCTTGAGATATGGCTGGTTAAAGGTTTTGTGCGCAAACACTTTTGACCGCGAGTGTATTTATTTGTAGAAATGTAATTCTCATCCAAAAATTATTTTATTTTACCGAATATTATTCAGCTTTACTGGAAAGTAGGGCACAAGTTGAGTACACCCATGTTTTGACCTACCAGTGCTTGAACTGACTAAAATGATTTCTGCACCAAGGGACTTTTTGCTCATGAATGTCACAAACTTTTTCATTCCATTCTCTCTTCCACTATATTTAACAGACCTCAGCTGATACATGACATCCATGTGAACGCAAAAAATGACAATTGAATTTAAAAATGTGCATTTGTTTTGTTAATATAACAAGGTCAAAAGTTGACAAGTCCATATGGGTTTTGATTTTTTTTTTTTTTTGGGGGGGGGGTCAAGTTACCAAAGTTGGTTATCAGAAAAATGAAAAAAAAACCCCAAACAACATTTGGTTAAATGCAATGCAGAGCTAGAGACGAAAGGGGGGGGGGGGGGGGGGGGGGGGGGGGGGGGGGGGGGGGGGGGAGGGGGATGCCACTGTAGAAGCATACATTCTAAGCTTTTAAACAGAAAATATAGGAAAGATTATACAATAACCGATATCTAGCAGGTGTTGAACAGGATAGAATTGTCACCGTTCAATGACTTGACACATTTTTAGCACAAACTTTCAGGACAAACTTGCAATTTCTGCCATATTACCCACCCCTAATTGAACTCGCATGTATTGGGAATCTATATCAAGGGAATAACACTCATGAATGTTGTGAACTTTACAACAAAACAAAACAAAAATTCAAAAACTGATTTGATTTTATTCAATTTCTTTCAATTGTTCTTTTTACCACATATCTGAACTCTTGAGTGCCAGCTCATTGCTCCCTAATTATATTTTATTCATAACCCAAACCTACTTCAGTCCATATCCTTCAATATTCAAAAGTCACCATTTTCACTTATTTAACCTGGCACCCAGAGCCAGTGTTCAGTAATATAGCAGCGTTTCGGTGACCAAAAATATTTACCGATTGTGACGCATTTCTACTTCGGCCAAAAAAGAGAAAAAAGAACTCTGTCTTAGCGTAAGGTCAAAACCGTAAGCGCTATGCGGTTTTTTTCTTTTAGTAAAAAAGGGCTACGCGGATGCGGAAATACCCCCTAATTTTTTTTTATTGCATTTTTCGGCCACTATTTTTTTTCCGTCCGTTTATTTACCTTTTTTTCCAGTAGTAGGAAAAAATGATGAAAAAAACAGAAAATCTATCAAAGACCTAAAAAAAAAAGAAATGCGCTAAATTTGGATTTTGAAAGCTATGCGCACGGGAAGCTTAGACAGACTATTTTTTTTCTATGGCCTTACAACTATTTTCTTTACTACGATACTATTTGTCGGATTGAGCATGGTTAGGGAAAATAATATGGATAAAAATATAAATGAATTCAATAATAAATGCTGGTAGGCCCTACAGCACAAACTTTACAAAGCTATTCCAAATCAAAATCTGTTTCTAGCTTTGATGTTACACAAAATATTGTAATTCAGGATCTGTTGAAAAACTATATTAAGGCCGCATAAAAAAATAAAAAAAAGTTGTTTCTCGTCCCCTCCCTCCTCACTTCTTGGTGCCGCATCACTTTTTTTGTGTGCAAAACTGCTAAAAAAGTATTAAAAATTGAGCTAAATTGTTCAAATATCAGGACCTCGCTTTCCTCATTAAAGGATTCTTTTAATTTTTGATGTTTTTAACAATGGAATTGTCGTCAAACCAACATCTACCTATATCACATCGAGTTAAAAGACAGCAACTGAATACGCAGTCAGCATCTACTAAGGTTTAACCTGGATTGTTCAGACTCTCTCAACTTAAAAAAAAAACCTCCCTTCCTCCTCATATTTTCAGAAACCTTTGGACGAGAAACAACTTATTTTTTATGCGGCCTAATATGATTTATGCGAGTTTGCAATTAATGTACTATTAAATTTATGCAGTTAAGAAAGTGATTGCACTTTTTATGTCAACACATAAACAGCATAGAAAAAGCATCAAGTATGACATTTGGGAACATTTACTATTTTCCATGCACCTAATGCATATAAATAATCTCAGGTAAAACTAATGGTGAAGGTTTTTTTGACCAATGACTTATAGGGTAATTATCATGAAATAGTGCAGCCAAAAAACAAACAAAAAACGCTTAGTTAGATAATTTTTGACATAAAACTGCAAATTTAAACAGCACAAGGTACAAACAATTATTCTCAAAAATCCCCCTTAAAAACATCGGAGTTCAAGGTGTAATTCATGATTATGATGAAATGAAAACATTCCCTTTTGCTATCTAATAAAAAAAGAGATTTAAATAATAAATTTATGCTGAAAATTTTACTTGATTCCCACCATTCGTTTTCATGTTACAAGCTTTCAACATTAAAAAAAAAAACCATACGTGTAGGCTGGCTACTGTGCTGTAATTATTGTTGGGATCCGTAATTAGAAAATTACACACTTTTCTCAAAAATGCGAGCACATTATTTCGCAAGAATGGTTTGGAATTTGTACGATATACCAGTCATTTTTATTAGCTAAAAACTCAATTTTGATAAGAGGTGACCTTGAGGATGGAAAGTGAATCATGAATTGCCCCTTTAAGCTTTAACTTAAGTATTGGGTTAATAAACCTCACTCAGGGGCGCACAATTTGATTCTCAGGGGGGGGGGGGGCATGGAAGTTTTTTGATAAAATAAAACTTCGCCGCCAAAGGCGGGGAATAAAAACCTTGACCCAGAGTAAGAAAAAAAAAACTTTACCCAACTACTTCAAGGTAAAGAAAAACATAAAAAAACACAATAAAAAAAACTTTGCCTCCGAAGGCGGCGGAAACAAAAACTCTCGCCGCCAAATCTCGCCGCCTTTGGCGGCTAAAAAACAAACAAACTTGACTCGACCCCAACTTCAATGCCCCCCCCCTGAAAATCAAATGGTGCGCCCCTTATGATAACCTCAATGTGGATGACTTTCTTTACTCCATGTCATAGGACCCAAGATACCTATGTTTTTAAAACCCAGAAAAATTCACACACTGAAAATTTCACAAAATTGTTCCAGCATGACATTTTCACAACAGTTTATTTTCAATCAATATTAACACTGATTAGCTAACCTTTGGTAAGTGTAACTTGTTTTTTAATATTGTAAAACGATAGCAATTTAATTTAGCTAAATACCCCCAGATCGCAAAATTAATTTGCCACTAATATTATTTAATAATGTACAATGATTTCAATGGCATGCTGATGCAATTAGTGAAATTAAAATGCTGCTAAAAACCCCAGATTCTGTAAAATTCGCAAAATTTTCTTTCCGCAAATATTTCTTGTTCTCTTCTTTCATCATGCCTTGTCAAAAGACACAGATAGCACTCCCAACTGGAAGTGAACATGAGCACATAGCTGGAGGGCAGATTGGAGACTCAGAGCCTATGTCACATCTGTTTAATTTCATGCTAGGCCTACTCCTTATTCCGGAAAACAATATACATGTATGCGCTTCTTGGTACAGGGAGTAGAGATTTCCAGATCGATGGTTATAATACACAGAATTGCTCATGATTAAGTCATGTAACGAATACAACTTCTTCACCAAAATGACAGATGAAGCTTATAGCATGTTTAAGAAAAATGTGTCCCATTTATACAGAATTATGTAAAGTAATCCTTATCAAGTTTTCTAAAGAAAGATTAAGTTATGAAGACTATGAAGACACATTCTACCTCAAACAGGCCTGTAGTCAGGATTTTTTCAAGGGGTGCGGATTTTCAAAAAGTGGACCTTTTGGAGGAAAAAGTTTCGTTTTGGTCAAGCTTAAATTAATTTTAGTGGTTTTGACAAAGTGACAAGCAAAAAACAAAAAAAAAACCCAACAACAACAACGGTTTTCAATAGTTTTCCAAGCATTTTGTGTATTATTTTTATTAAGAAACGACCTACATTTATGTGTTTTTGGTGCTTTAGGTATTCGTTCGGTGGACATTTAAGGAATTTTTGGGGACCTTTTTTGTACATAGTCAATTTTTTTTGCCCGGCTACAGGCCTAACCTCAAACATCATTCTACTATAAAATAAATTACCGCATACTCAGCTATTAGAGGATGGACTCTGCCACTGTGCAAGAGGCTTTTGAGCGAAGTGAAGGACAACTATGGTAAATAGCCACGAAATCAACAGAAGAAAAATGTTAAGCGTAATCAAGTATAATAGCAGGGCAATTAGGGGGAAAAAATTGTTGTGTTGCCCTCAACGACCGACCCTATTCAAAAATTTTAAAAAAAAGTAGGGTCAGGAAAGCACTTAATTTTGCTCAGATTAAGTGTTTTTTGAGAAAATATTTTGAAAATAGTGGAAAATGCACCCAAATTTCATAATTTATGACTGACTGACTCATTTTTTCAGAAATTCCACTTGAGGGCAACACAACAATTTTTTTTTCTTGCCCTTATAAATGAAACAGTTTTGATTAGATTGTAATTTAGTTTATCACGAGTCTGTCAGTCTTTGCTTGAATAAGATGTTTGCTAAAAAAGTATTGGTTTCATAATCCAAATAACATCACACCCCATGCTCATTACTATAAAACACAGCATGACATAGTACTAGAGAGATAATGAACTTTGACAATGGGTATGAGGCTTACCTGTTGTAAGATTTCCTGTTGCCGTCTTTGTAAACATTCTCTTTCCATTTGAAGTCTTTGTAACCTTAAAGCTTGTTGTTTAGCTTGAAGATTTACCTGTAAACACCGAAAATAATGATAACAGGACTATACACTTTGTCTAGATGGGCAAATTCAAGGTAGGTACGGACAAGCTCATGGCCAGGCCTGGAAAAACTGGGTAACTCGGCCACGTGTCGGTCGGGAAATTCTGGAAGCTAACAGGAAATTTGTAAGCTTTGCAGCCGTTTGATGCGGGAAATGTGGAAATCTCAGTTATTGGTTACCGGGAAATTTACATTTTTCCAGGCCTGCTTATGGACAAATAAACTTCCAAGGTTTTTTTTCTGTGTTTTAAGGGCTGCTTATATGGCCAAATATCATCAAGACATGACTGGGTCAACCCATCTCTCAAGAGGCTTGCAAGTGATTGAGACCCTCAGAATATTTTCCAAAAACGAATCAACCTTGTCCAGATGAGTGCTTTTCCAAAACTCACTTAGTCCAATAGCTGCCGCATGTTATATTTGCATAGATTTATATATTATTCAGTTATCCTACTGTTTTTGTAAGTTGAATTTGTTGTTGTTAATGTGAAAATAAATATATTTTACATGCACTTGCCAGTTAAATATTCATCAAACTCTACTTAAATTAGTCAGTTTTTCTGAAATCATTTTATTTTAGTGAGCATGTTATCAAAGTTGAATACTTTTAACTAACCCTTAAACAAACCCCCTGACTCACATTCAGACCGAAAACTCCTCAAGTATTGCTATATCAAAAATTCCCCATTTTCACGCTTTCCAACCAAGGGATTCGAACATGGGACCAATTGCATCAGATCCAATGTCTGGCAATGCCAAGCCACAGGGAGCGCTGCCTCCGCACCGTCGGTGACCATAAAAATCTCACAGTTGTGACATATATAACAGAACTTATGATCAAGCAAGGTTAGGGTTATGATTAATTTTACAGAATTTTTGATCCCCAAAAAATAACCTAGTTAGTTTTACACTGTACTCATGCAGAGTAAGCTCAAACAAGCACTGGAAAATGTCCAAGCATCATGCAACTTTTCAATACACACAGATATGTGCAACTTAAAAAGGTAAAATTTTGAGCATGTAAATAAGAATATCACATACTTTTCATGTACCTGACCCTCTATTATCAGACCAACAGTGACAGTGGATTGTGTAAGAGAAGATATAGTGTGTATCCCATCATGCATTGCTTCCTATGGGAAATTTTGTGTAGGAAGTCATGTGAGTAGTTAGTGATGAAACATGCCTTAAATGCAAGATTACAACAATTAATTTTGATTTATGGCCATTTCATCACTAACTACTCACATGATTTCCCATGCAAACAATCCCATAAGAAGCAATGCATGATGGGGTACACACACTATCTTCTCTTGGATTGTGTTATCAGGTCAGGAGAGGTGATCCTTAAAATCTTTAAGATGCACCAATATGCAAGCGGGAGTGCAAGACACCACAGTAATGGCCTTTACGGATTCTTGTATACTAGAGGGCCCGCGCTTAGTTGTGGTGGTCACCTTGAAATGACCTCAGATGACCTTGGATGAATTTTTTGAATATTTCTGTGTTTAACCTTGAAAATGACCCTTTGACCTTGGATGACCTTTTGACGTTGAGCAAAGGGCTGTCCATGGTTCAAGGGGGTCAATTGCTATTCATGGTTCAAGTTTGGTCCAGGTAGGGTCAAGGGTTCAGGAGTTATGGTCGTGACCTCGAAATGACCTGGGATGAACTCAGGTCAACTTTTTGGACAATTCAGGAGGGTGCGACCCACCGTCTCCGAGAAAATAGATGGACAGACAGACACACAGACAGACAGACAGACATTGAGTATTATTATATAGATGTTAATAATGGCTAATACAAGCATTAGGCATTATAAACAAAAAGCAACATTTTTGAATTAGAGATATATGCAGTTAGTTTTGGTCAAGAACAAATGTGTTGGCTTCTACCTCGTTGTTTGCTTGATCAAAAAGTACATTTACAACATATGCGACCAGTATTCACAGCAAAATTCAACAACAAAAACAAAATAGTAGTGTTTTTGTACTAGGTGCTGACCCAATTCAACAATAAACCTAGAAGGATAGTCCTGACACCATCAATATTTCAAGAATACTGAATGTAGACTTATGGTTTATTCATAGTCTGTCATTGTGCATGTACGACGTCCAACGATGTGCAGTCTTTTACACATGCTATCGCATGTAAAGACTGCGCGTCAATTGGGCATCGATCGATGCATATCAGGAAGACTCTGAATAAACCATTATTTATGTACTCAAGAATTGTTCGGTAGATGCAAGGGTCCAGATCTTGAAACCCTTCCCTTATGTTTAGCAAAAATTTTGCCATTTAACCAGATCTGGTGCCATTTTTCGTAATTTTAAACAAACAACCCCTGGGTGACATAAACGTTACTGGATGGTTCAGGATCATTATTTTGGTCAAAAGTGAGATTCAACATTGAGGTAATTTTTCATGGGGGAAAACAGTCCAATTGGAAGGCACATCCATGCCCGGGGGGCTACTTAGTACAAAAGGGGTAATGGGGACATGCCACAAATTCGGGTAGCAAAATCAGGCATTCAGGTATTCCAATCGGTCCTTTTTCTTCCCAAAATGTGGTATTTTGATGGGGTTTCTTTTCAAATTTTTTGGATATTTGCGCCAAATTCCACAAATTTTGAAATTTTTATCACGGAAATGTTGCCAAAATACAGCAAATTTTGACAGAAAAAATGAGAATTTTGATTAAATTTGACTCAAACTTTAGAAGATTTGGTATATGTATGGGTCAATTTTTCTTTAAAATTGGTATTTGGATGGATGGCTTTCCAAATTTCCCAGAGG
>JXSR01S073384.1:95880-109871 GCA_000969725.1 Ophiothrix spiculata
ATTTGATTGTTTTGATTTGGATGTCGCGGGGGAAGTTGTGAAGGCTGGAGCGGCCGATCGACCTAGCGGTCCGTGGAAGAGTATTGAAAAAAAAAGGGGAAAAAACCCGACCGACCGACCCTCTCTGAAAAAAGCTGTGGAGGGCAACCAAACAAAATTTTTTGGCCTAAAGATTCATGAAAAAAGTCACTCTGAAGGTGACATAAGTGAAAAAACATCACCCCAAACATTGAAGAAACAAACTTCCATCCATACATGGAAAGAAAAAAATTGTCCCCAAACCAATTTCAAACTCCCCTGGAAATCTTATGGAATGTCCCATTCTACCCAGTCACAATCTGTTCACATGGAGATGATCAAAATAAAGTTATCATTTGGACTATCAAAGTTGATAGTGTTCATTAACTAGATCATCTGGGTCATTAAACTAATTTACAGCTGTGCAAATTAACAAATACATGGGGATAGACTTCACCAAATTTTTCGATTTATGTGATGTTCTTAAAAGTACAAAAAGTAGTCTAATCCTAACCCTACCAGAACTCATTAAACCTCACTCTTAAGAATCACAAAAAAAAATAGAATTCCTCTATTTAATTTTCTTATTTTTTAATATATGGTGTTTTAATATGTGCTTTTACCATTGACTTCTATGGTAAAATCAAAATAAATAACACAAAAACACTTATAATTAAAAAAACGGCTCAATTTTCTCTCTCTTTTTCACATATGTTTTGGCCATATATGGTTCTTTAAAAATCCGTAATAAAAAGCAAAATTAAGTAAAAAATTGACATTGTTTAGCAATGATTGATATCTTAAGCACTGTGCGCTTTGAGTCCTGCGCCGTTAGGAGTAACGCGCATGGTCTAATGCGTGAACATGAAAATGATGCACATGTAAGATCGCGTTTTATCAAAGCGCAAGATACAGTAGGCCAAATAGTACGCTAAAAGCCTGGGATGAATACTTTGAAATTGTATCCAACACCGCTGATATCAGCTTTCTCGTGTCCGCGCCGTTTCTGTGCTAGGCCACCTTAAAAACATGTTCTCACTGGGCTTATGTACATCTGAGATCGGTTCCGAAAGTTGTTATCTAGGTAATTTAAATTTAAATGACTGGGGAAGGAGGCTATATATTCTTGTTCAAAACCCAAGACTTTGACAAAGACTACACGATACGAGGATACACATCTCATAAATATTCATTAAATCCATGAATTTGTTTACATGGCTAGTAAATATGATGACATGGATTGTGTGTTTTGGGTATTTTCTTTCAAAGATAAAAATAGCATCAAACCAGGACAGCTAGCAAACTTTGTTCTTGATCAAACAAACAGAGGACAAAGTCTACCTAATGCTACAATATTTTTGTTTCGTTTCGTAGTATTGATGCATGTACATATATTCGTCACTCCTAGGTAGTGTGATAAATCGTAACTTATAGGATTAAAACTTAAAGGGCAATTCATGATCCACTTTTCATCCTCAAGATCACCTCAATTAAAATTGCTCAGTTTTCGAGCTTATAAGAATCCTTGATCGGTATTACAATCCCGAAGCCATTCTTTGAAATGTGCTTGCATTTTTGAGAAAAGTGTCATTTTCTAATTACTGTCACTGGCAATGTAATAACCGACAGCAATTACAACACAGTAGCCTATGAGGATTTTTGAAATGCTGAAAAGCTCGTCTTAAAACGAATGGTCGGAATCAAGTGAAATTTTTACCGTGCATTTATGTTATACTCTTCCGTTTTATTTAGGCCAAGCTAGACAAGATGCAAGAGTTTTTGTCACATCATAATCATGAATTGCACCTTAAAAACAATATTTGTTTAGAACAGTTATCATCAGGGACCACTGAGCTATTATATTGGTGTACACATGCATTAACCAAAAAAAAAAACATGGAAAAGGGGTCATTGACTTCCCAGACCAACACAGAAAGCATTGCATGAGTTACGGGGCTAGAAACACTAATTTGCAAAAAAGGGTGTTTTTTAACAAAACAAAAAAAAATCCACAAAAAGGAGTGTTTTTCAAACATGAAGAAAAAAATCCAAATAGGGGGTACAATTTTGATATAAAATTGGATTGATTGAGTATGATACAAAAAGATATTGGTCGAGCTATGAGTTTTACGAAATATCGTGCGAGACGCGCAGCGTCATTATTATGTTCAAAATCTGATATTTTGTATTCTGTCCGATATCCCTGTCCGATTTTTTGGAAATCGGACAGCTCAGAACATAATAATGGTATAAAATTGGATCGATTGAGCCCATATTTATTGGTCGAGCTATGAGTTGCAAAAATATTGGGCGAGACGCAGTCGAGCCCAATATTTTAAAACTCATAGCGAGACCAATAAATATCGGGCGTAAATCATCCAATTTTATCATTATCATGTTTTGGATCCAATATTTTCCCACACTTGGACACCTCAAAGCATGATAATGAGTAAAATTGCACGTAAATCCTTGTTTAGGGGTATTTCTTCATGGGAAGCTAAAACTTGTTTAGGGGGTATTTTTTTCCACAATAATGTGATGCATTTTATTTAATCTTCATCAAACCACGTACACGATTTCAATTTTAAATATAGGGGCCTAAAAATAAACCAAAAACAAGGTACAAAACATAATAATATTGAACAACATTCAAATGTCAAGCAACTAACTTGAATAAAACATATTTCATATTGGGCACATAAAATGACTGAGTGTGCAATTTATATTATTGAAAATGAATAAATTTAGAATATAAAACTTTTTAACTTGCTAAATAAATTATTTTAAGTCCACTCAATTAAATCAACACAAAAGAAATGTTTAATTCATATACTCAAGATAAATGTGGTTATTCCCAATCAATTCTGTGCTCTTTTACTATGATCTTACTTAAGTTATCAATATAAATAATGGGAACCATCAAAGGTCTCAATAAATAGGCCTGTGCATGTAAGAGCTTTTAAATTTCAGTTGGGGTGGGTTCAAAAGAGGTTAATCTTTTGCAAGAGTGCACTCCCACCCACAGTGACTGACACAATTCAAGGTCAGAAGCGTGAGAACAATTTACAAGATGGCTGCTACAATATGGAGTTAAGCACCCTTCAATTCAGGAGGGGTGGATAGATAGATTTTTAATGGTTTTCTTTACATTGGAAGACATCAATGGATCTTTTAACCCTTGATTGATATAGGCCTATCATTTAGCTTTTATTTAGGCCGTACACAAGAAAAGTGAATAATTCATCAGATTTTTGTGGATTTGATCACAATTTTCAACAAATATGGTGTCGCCCATATATTACAACATAAATGTTGGATATATGTTGGTTGACAATAAGGCCGAGAAAAAAAAATTGTTGTGTTGCCCTCAAGTGGAATACCTGCAAAATTGAGTCGGTCGGACAATAATTTTTTTAAAAATCATTTTTTAAGCACTTAAAGTACCAAATTTGGGTGCATTTTCCACTATTTTCAAAATATTTTCTCAAAAAACACCCAATTTGATCTGAATTTTTTTTTTAAATTTTTGAACAGGGTCGGTCGCTGAGGGCAACACAACAAATTTTTTTGGCCTAATATTCTTGTTTGAACGCTGGTTATTTGAACATTTATGACTACTGACAAATTTGAAAATAAAGCAAGGGACATCAAAATCAAAGTGAATTTAAGGCTTCGTTAATGATTTAAACTTCCAGGTTGGCCCGCCTCAGCAGTACAGATGCACATGGAATAGTCAGGGTTCAAATTTGAACCCTTTTCTCTAATTTAAGAGATGTGCTGGTTTCTAGCTCAAAGTCTAAACATGTTAATAGGAGAAAAGAAAAAGAAATCATATGTATTTTCTCCAGGATTCAAACCCATGACCTGTCACACCTTAAAAGCGAGCTGAGGTCCCAGTGAGGCACACTGTTAGCAGGCCACCATGGAGTCACTGCCTGGGCAGCAATTTGGAAACTGCAGTGTCCTATTTTAAAGGTGTAGGTTAGGTTCCGATCACATTCTCATCCCCCAGGGCTCAACCGGAAGTAGTTTATTTTTTGATGCCAAATGAAAACCCATATTTTTCTGATTATGAATCCAAAATTTTACCTCATTTAATTCTTTATAGTTTCGGAGATATAACACAAAATGTAAAATTAATTGGTATACCTATTTTCCATTTCATTTTCATAACAGCTTCATCCCCAGGGTTGCATACATTCTTTTGCCTCTCGAGAGAAAACAAGACACAAGCTAAGGTTGAAATCTTGCACAATGCATTTCAGAGGTCAAGGTCAATCTGTTAAAAGTAAATTAAACACATCCTAAAATAGGAACCTACACCTTTGAGTTCTATAAAAATACATGTAAAAGGAATTGAATTTCACCCCTGGCAATGGATACAATCATACCAGCAAATGGATGTGCTAATGACATCACAAAAATGCAACTAATTTAGCAAAATATTGATGTTTACGGAATCCATTATTGGGGCTATGACAATAGAAGGGACCTATATCTCTGTTTACGTTAGTCGATACACACCGTGGTTTGACATGATTACAATGAATGCAGATCAATACTCAGTTTGTGTGAGGTAGCCACAAAAAAAAATCCAGCAATGTAGGCCGAGGATAGATCTTTTTTACATGAACTACTATTAAAATGTAATTTATGTCATGTAGAACTGTCATGGGTTCAGACCAATACCTAAATCTATTACTCATTTTTACACACAAAAAGTTGGAAGTTATCATTGATTCGAGTCCCATTTTCTTTAAAACCGAGGACTGCCACCCAAATGCTGCCAAGTAACTTCCAGTCTGTTAACGACCGATATCAAAGTTGCAAGATTCATTCAAGATTCATCGTTATCGCAGTGATATAAATTGTTTTACAGATCGTTATAATATTTTCAACTCATTTAACACTGTAAAGTGAAAGTTCCTCGTTTTGGAACTAGTCCTCGTTTTTCTAAAACGAGTAACAAAACAAGTAGCAAAACGAGGCAATTTCCTCGTTTTGCTACTTGTTTTGTTACTCGTTTTACAAAAACGAGTAGCCTACTCGTTTTAGAAAAATGAGGACTAGTTCCAAAACGAGGAACTTTCACTTTACAGTGTAACATGCAAGTGAAATGGATAACATAAATACATGTATGTCTCGCTGACATTTAATGACTTGTGTTAACACGTTTTAAGGATATAGTAATAGTCTAGGATTTTTCTTGATGGACTCGAGAGGGATCTATATAGGTTACCCCTGTCAACAAAAATCCCCTCTCCCCAACCAACACTGGTTCCAATTTATAAAAGGCCAATTCCCTCAACACATTAATGGCCAAGGTCTGTTTCTGTGAAATTTAAAAAAATTCTCCTATGTGTCAATTTTGACTTTACTTATAGCTCAAAAGACCCTTAAAAATCTCATAACGTCACAAATACGATCAATTTTGCAATATCGGTCAGTAATATGCTTTATAACAGGAATTTGGCCCAATCCTTCATATATACAACAGGGACAAACAGAAAAAAAAACATGCGCATGTACCTACAATACATATATGTGGCAAGGTCAAAGTGTAAAAAAAACCCCACTAATTAAAATGAGTACTTTCATTTTTAATTAATTTCCCCAACCGCTCTATATACCACCACTTTGACACAAAACGCCGATATTCCAACTTGATAGTGGAACGTTCACACAGTAGGGTAATTTGTGGTATGCCGATGTCCACATTCCAGGCATATCTTGAACAAAAACAAACAGGTGATCCTTTTTATACCTGTCTGCTCTCTTATAGTCAATATTGAAAATATCATGAAAGTATGTGACCCCTGGGGGGGGGTACTTAGTACAAAAGTGATTATGGGGATGTGCCGCAAACTTGGGTAGCAAAATCAGGCTGTCTGATATTTCAATAGGTCCTTTGTCTTTGTAAAATGTGGTATTTTGATGGGTCTGTTTTCCAAAATTTTCTAAAATTTGCGCAAAAATGGTGCAAATTTTGGATTTTTTTCAAAATTTCAAACAAAAATCAGATAATTTTCATCAAATAAGCTTTTATTTTCGGATTTTTTTTTATTTTTTGTATAAATTTCACATAAATTTTTTTTGAATTTGTGATATGGATGGGTCCCTTTTTCTTAAATATTGGTATATACATGGGTGGTATTTCAAATTTCCCAGCGGCACTACCCTACCAAAACCAAAATTGAGTACCCCCCCTGGGTATGTGACCTCAAGCCTTCATGATGTATAGTCCATTTTCATGTATTGTTCTTGAATTTAATGGCCTACTTTTTCTAAGCATCCACCCCCCTTTTTTTGACATTCCTTTCCTCTGAAATCATGACATCATATTGTAGATCTCTTTAATAAATGCATGCTATGCAGAAAAGCAGAGGGAAAAGTGACAATTGTCCAGCAGTACAAAAATATGTAAATGTGTTCCTTGAAATATTTCGAGATATTTTTAAACATTTCCTGCCAATACCTGTTTTCCTATAAAACAGAAGAGCAGGCCTACATCATACATGAATGACCCCAACCAAGAGAAGAGATCAACGTCGGCCCAACAGCCTTTTCGGGATTTCCAATCTCTTATACCCCGTTCAGACAGAGCCAAAAAGTCGTCTTAAGTCATCTTTAGTCGTCTTCGAGTTATATCGAGTTCAAAATTCGCTTGTGTGTGAACAGTTCGAGTCGACTTAAGTCATCTTTCAAAAAGTCGTCTTTCATCGAGTTTTTAACTCGCTAAATAGCAAGTTAAGTCGCGTTAGTAAGTCGATGTAACACGACTAACGACGACTTTACGTAAGTGTGAACACCTGTCGTCGTTAGTCGAGTTGAATTCGTGTTTACTTCCACAGCGCATTGACCTGGAGCGTACGTCATTTCCGGAATAACAAGTCGAGTTCATTTCAACTCGACTTCAATATCGTAGGTGTGTGTGAACGGTCGTAATCGAGTTACTTTCCTCTAATCCAAGGTCGTGTTTGAAATTTAAAATGAACTCGATGACGACTTCAGACGACTTTTTTGTGTGTCTGAACGGGGTATTATACAGAAACTCAAATATCGCTAATTTGTTCCATTGAAATACATTGCGTTTTTGTCAAAATTGGCCAACTTTAGAAGCGTACTGTGGTTGTAATCGGTATCGGAGTACAATTAAGGTTTGTGACATATACCCATAAGGAGATAAATGTTCCTAACATTATTTTATGACAGGTTTCCTAATTGTACTCCTAATAAACACACACGGATCATCCGAAGATGCCTGTTTTTCGCTATCGGGGTATTGCTACCGCGCGAAGTGTTATAATACCGTAAATTAGCATTTTATCAGTAGCTCTGGAAAAAAATAGAAGGAATGAAAAAAAAAAAGAAGAATTACATCATAGAGAGTGAAAACTCAAAGAAAATGATTGGATATAACTGAAATAAAAAGAAAAGAAATGAAGAAAAAAAATAAGATAATAGGCCGAAGCAAGAATTGAACCCGAGACGCGTGCACGGGAAGCGAGAATTCTACCATTACACCACCGCGTCTAATTGATAATTTCGGGGAAGTCTAAAATACTTATAGAATTGTGTATTGCGCAAGGCGCAAAATTGGAAACCATATTGGGGAAATCTGTTAATTTCTGTTATATTTAGATAAATTATATTATTTAACAAAATATATGGGCTATTTAGGAAGAGTTTGATGAAAAAAATTAAAGCAAAATGGGTTTTCCAATCGGGCGCAGAGGCTCATGGGCCGACGTTGATCTCTTCTCTTACCCCAACCAATAGCCTACATAGATCTTGCCATTTTTTACTCTTTTGGGCTAGTTTGAGGCTAGAGCAGTGCATAGGCCCGTAATTATTTTTCACTCTACTAAACAGAAAATCTCCATTTGCATGGACCAAAAAGAGGGTAGTGACAAAGTGCAAAAAATGGGAGGGGGGTTCTTTGGACAAAAATGGCAAAAAATAAGGTCTTTCTGGGTCAAAATGGCCAAAAATTGGCTTCGACCCTCTTGTTCCTTTCATCATGCTTTAGAAAAGAGTAATTTCACTTGATTTACATGCACTTGTCAGTTGACGAATTCCCTGCCATTTTCTGATGATACATTTCCAATTCAATTCCCAGCCCAAATGATCTTCACATCAAGGGATGGCACAATTTGTGACCCCACTTCCATGACCACACTTTTGTGACCTCACTTTATTCTTGCCAATTTTACACCAATATCACAAAAATTATATTTTTACACATTTTTAAATTCATCATTGCAAAAAGGTTCCTAGAACTAGTTCTTCATACTAGTATTTTCAAATTTCAATTTTTATATATGTACAGTTGGGTAACTTTCCTTGCACATACATGTATTGGGACTTGCAGTATACGGTACCTTAAACAACGGCTGATCACAATGACAGACTAAAGGTCATGTAGTTACAATTTTACACTACTGCAAGTTGTACCATGAACTATGGTACATGGTAACTACATGTAGTACTATCAAAAACGTGTTTTTCTGCATGACTGAACTGTAACAAAACCCAAGATTTACATTGTAAATAAAAATTGGCTTTGACATACTCAACAAAACAGTAACTGAAATGGCATGCCGGATACAGGGACAGTAACCTTGTTTGAAGGTTGCAAGATTCAGATTTTTGATAATATTTTCTTTTAAAATTTGTGACAAAAAGGGAAAAAATCAATACAGCAAAAATTAAAATCAATAGATTGTTTTTGTCAAATCGCAACAATTGAAAAGCAAAACTTCAAGTACGTAGGCCTACACTGTAAAACAGGTTATTTTCCCAAGAGTTTAATTTACCCAAATTTTGTGAATCAATATCTAGTTTCGCAAATTATATAACAGATATTAACACCCTACAAATACATTCATTTAAATTTTCATGTGAAGGTGGTTGTCTTGTTTCGCAAAAATCTCTGCACACAAAAATATTCTCGTTTGCAGTCCTTGAAAAGTTCAAAGATGAAATTCACAAAAATTACCATATATTGGACAAGTCCAAGCAAGAACACTACATGTACCACTGCATTATCATCAAAACCTGAATGACTGTACACATTTTCCTGGAACTTTTGATACCAAAACTGAACAACCAGTTGTCATGGTTACGGATAGTTTTCTTCAAAGGAGAAGACACAGAACAGGAAGTTTGGTATTGTGATGGGACCTGTGACTAAATAATCCCAGTTATCATTTTATTGGCTGTTTAAACAGGGCAGGTGCCAATTGGTTGTTGAGAATTTAATAGACCAATACAGGAAGTTGTTCAAATGAATTGTAGTAATTGTAGAGATCTCTATTGATCTAAAAGTACACCAATTTCATTATCATTGTGCTATTATGGGAAATCCCCATTTTTGTTACTGGTATTACACTAATAATTTTTATGACTGAAAGCTAAATCTTTAATTTTTTTCTCCCGGTAGATAATGAACTGGTCAAAAGGTTAATGAAACTCGATTCCCGGTTTCCCGTCATCCGCCCGCGTTATGAAATTATCCCAGCGTTTCGTGAACCAGATTCAAGAAAAAAAATTTTTTTTGCTAAAAATTGTCTTTTTCTCATATTTGGTTCAATGAATACAATGTTTGAGGTGCATAAAAATCATTATCTTTGTTAGATAGCAATTTCCATGGGGAAAACTTCAAATCAATGTCCAGTATCAACCAAACATTTTTTATTCTGAAATGACCGCAAAGAAAAAGTATGTATACAGGTTTAAATGGAAAATGGGTAGTAATGAATAATGAAAATGTTACCTCATTATGATATATGGTCAGAAATTTTTTTTACGGGGAACCGGGAATAGAGTTTCATTAGCCAAATCTAAGACAGGGCAGAGAGTTTTTGTTATCACAGTCTTGTGTCAAAAACAAAATGTGATTTTAATATTCACAAACTTATAATTTACTCACTTTTTAAATCTTGAGTTGAAAAACACTAATTAATGCAGTGTTTTTCACTTAGAGTCTCTTTAATAAATTGTATGTTAGTCCCAAAAGTGTAAACTAGTGGAGTGTTCTCATTTTCTTAGTCTCATATGTGTATGCCTCCGGGTAAGCCTATAATGTATGTAGGCCCTATTTGTAAATTTAATTACTTTGAAAGTTGCACTATATTTTTGAATTTTTATGTACGGATATGATGTACATTTAAATTGAACATGTGAGAGACCCTGTATTGTATTACCATCTACCTTTTAAAAGTGATTAAAAGCTGCCTTGTTTATACATCAATAGCTGATTTTCTAATAAATTACAATGCCTTGCATAGTTTTCTATAATAAATTAAATTATCTGATTAAAAGATTCATTGATCCAAGCATTAAAACTTCAAGAACTAATCACAAGTTTCAAGAAACTTGCCTGCGTCAACTTTGTGTGGGCCGATTTATCAATACCTCCTATCCACGATCAATATGCTCAAGGCTAATACTGTTATCATTTGGGCCTATTTAATAGTCAAATTATAGCACTGTACAAATTGAGTGGGCACAAATTGGCCCAATTTTATACAATTTGTGACACAGGTCACTATCAAGGTCAAATATGATAAATTAACAGCTTTATTAATTTTAAATTTTACTCCATTGAAAAGGATAACTGAAAAGTTCGCAAACTGGCATAGTACAGTACATGTTCTGGGAAGTAAGTTTAAATCCCCAAGTTCAACTTCAAAATCTAGAACTATTTTGAAACTAGGCCATGGCCAATTTTTGTGATCTTGGTATCGTTGGATAGGGGAGGACCATACCTATCTATTGATAGCAAAACCAAGTTTATAGGGGGTTCCGTTCCAAAAATTTAGGAGGGGGGGGGGGGTTGCAATCCCCCCTTGGGTGGGCCTGTTACAAAAAAAATGGTCTCAGGGGTAGACAAGGGCTAAATGATTTGGTGTCAGGAGTGGGAATTGACTTCAATGAAGTCTGTAGATTTTAAAACTTCTGGGAATTTCCTTGCCTTCCACATATCTTGTGATTTTATTTTTATTCTCTGTTGGACCGTACTAGGCCAGTGTTTTTCAGATTCGGACTAGTGCAGTGCTATAATTCTGATCTGAAAACCACTGCGTTAGTCCGAATCTGAAAACCACTGCTTATAGTTTGACAAAAATGTCGAACTGGCAGTGTTTTTCAGATTTGGACTAGCGCTGTGTATTTCATTTTTGGACTACATGTAGCACTGTGTCGGATTAACGCTGTGTCGGATTAGCGCCGTGTTGGACTAGCGCCATGTCGGACTAGGAACGTGTACTCTTATTGTCACTTCTTTCATGTATTAAAATGTTCCATTTGATATTGACCTAAAAAAATATCCGACAAGGTGTATATGTGTCAAGCAGGGCTTGGTCATTGATAGTGATGAAGGTTTTTTTAAAATTTGTTTAAGGTTGTTCCCCCCAAAAAATAAATACTGAACTACATGTATGATCAACTAACTATATGGTTATGAAAATTGAAAAAATCTGACTAGTGCACTGTTTAATTTTAAAGAGTGAAGAGCGCTGCGCTAGTCCGACAGAAAATTTGAACAAATGCAGTGTTTTTTCATTTAAAATTCGGACTGACGCAGTGGTGGGCTAGCGCAATGTTTTCCATTTTCGGATCGATGCACCTTATACAGTAGGCCTACAGGAAACGTGTGTGGTCGGACTAGCGACGTGTCGGACTTGCGGCTGCGCGCCAACAATAATTGGTATGGTCACAGTGTCAGGAGGCGGATGTATGTTCACTTAATCAGGAGTGTGTTGTCGGTTCAATTATCAGGCACCAAATGGGCACGCTGCAGGTTGCAAACTTGCAATGGCACAGTTGTGCAGCTCTTTAAAATGGAATTAAACTGCTGCAGGTAGAAAATAATTCTTTCTGGCACATCATCGTAAGGTTTGCTTCAAATTATTAATTACTAGGAAAGTTTTAGCCTGGATATCTGGGAAAGTTCTAGCTTAATTGCAAAAGTTCAACTCACAAACCCGGGCTCATAAATACCGAGACCAAAATTGTTAAAGCTTAATTATTAAAATTTAGAGAATACTCACTTAAGAAAATATCTTTGTCCTGTTGCTGTTGTGGCACATTCCCATCCTGGTGGTAATGGTGGCTCCAAAACTTCATTCTGTGTAGAACCAACATCATAACTTTGTTGCCTCAAATGATGATGCTGTAGTTGCTGGGCAGTCGCTGCATGCATATCTTGCAACGCAGCGGGACATGACTGAGCACGGGAATGGGCAATAGCAAGGCCCGATGGTGCCAGTGAAGTTTGGCCCCCACTTCCCGTCTGTCCATAGTTTGTTGAATCCGCACTTGATTCTCTCGAATGTGATGGTCTCTGTGGTTCTTTAAAAAACGAATCTGGTAAATTTCTCATTCGCATAGGCAATTGATTAGGTTGTGACGCCTCAGGTTTTTGACTCAAAACACTATTGAATAGAGTTTCTAACTCTGCATCGCTATCCCCACGAACATGCAAAACTTGCTGCTGTTGTGGCTGTGACACCGACATTTTTATCGTCGAAATTCTCCTCGATTTCGTCAATAACAGTTATTCCAAATAGAACAGACCAATGGTCTGATATATCCAAAACAAGACTAAAGTTGACTGATCACCCAAGATCAGTTTCCAAAGTGACAAATGTGCGACTTTGATGTTGACATTCAGAACAATTTCCGGTCCTAACTTTTTCACCATACACTACACGATCGTAACATGTACGGGCATACTGGTATCAGCGATACGATCATCTGTGCTGTGCACCTGTTTTTGTTTACCTGTGCGCAAAAAAGTAGTTCAAGATAAACAAATAAATTTTCACATCATTCCTCTATCAGAAATGACATAAAACCATTATATTTCTGAAAATTATACGTCCACTTAATATAATTGTCACCAAAAAAAATTAATTTGGTTAATTTTGGATAATTATGCGATCTAATTAGTGTAAATGTATTGATATATACAGAAATAATTGGACTTCCGGGGGCTGTTCGGTCGTCCTCATCATTTAGAGTTGAGCAAGTCCAGAGAGTGGAGTATGTATACGTCACTGTGTATCATTTATGAGTGTGGTAATGGAGTTTTGTCTTAGCCTTGGAGCAATTCAAATGAATTAGGATGAATTGATTTCAAGGAGATGTCAATTGCAAATTATACATAAATGTAGACTTATTTTTGGTATTTTCAATAAAAATCAAGACTGTCGTATCTTTTTAGAACTTGGCCTGAGGTAAAATATATGAAACAATATTTGCATAAAGATGTCCCTGTAAGTTTTACTGACCATCTAAGAAAACAAGCTTTGATAATCAAATAAAAGGGCTCTTATCAAATACAGCCATATCTGATAACACAATTTAAAATAAAGAAACTTTGTATATCCCAAGAGCTTTTGAGATTGGTTTAATGTTGGTTCAATGCCCTTTTATGGGCATAAACATACGCCCACTATGGAGATAGATGCTCATCATTAGCTTGAGCTAAAACCAAATCAGTTGGGCACATAACCACCACAATTTTATTTCATTAATTTTATTCAATTTCCATTTAAACTTTCCTTTCAACTTAATTTCTTACCAAAGTACTCAGTCCTATATAATTTTTATTGACACCTCATATAAAACAAAGTATGTACCATATTCTAATTTTCCTATGTATCCAATGTTTATAATGATGTGACTGCTAAGTTTGTACCTCAGATGGATTAACCAATTAACAGATTATTCAAAGCTTATACAGAAAATTTAATATTATATTAAAGAGCTTATTTTAATCAAAAATAATTTGACCACTACAGGTATAGAAACAAAATATTTCTAAGATTTAGAAATAAAAATAAAGGCCTATTTCACCTTTTTAAAGCCAATTACAGTCATTTTTCCCCCAAGTTTTTTTTTTTTTTTGGGGGGGGGATCCCAAACGCTTATAACCATAGGCGGCAGAAGTGGGGCGAAGGGGACGG
>JXSR01S073385.1:5067-24301 GCA_000969725.1 Ophiothrix spiculata
GGGGGTTAGGAATGGCATCACAAAACCTGAGCACAACCGTTGATTACATCCCGCTAGTCTGAAAGTTCGCCAGTCCGAAGGTTCGCTAGTCCGAAAATGAAAAAAAAAGGTTTGCTAGTCCAAAAATGAAATAAGGTCCACTAGTCCGAAATTAAAAAGGGATCACTAATCCTAAGCTAGGTTCGCTAGTCTTAAAATGAAATAGGGTTCGCTAATCTGAAAATGAAATAAGGTTCGCTAGTCTGAAAATGAAATAAGGTTCGCTAGTCCAAAAATAAATAATAATTAGCTTTGTTGATTTGTCACCTAACTTTTTTTTTTTTGACTAGTGGACCTTTTTTCATTTTTGGACTAGCGAACCTTATTTCATTTTGGACTAGCGAAACTCTTTTCATTTTCAGACTAGCGAACCTTATTTCATTTTCAGACTAGCGAACCCTCTTTCATTTTCGGACTAATGAACCTTATTCCATTTTCGGACTGGCGAACCTTAGGATTAGCGGACCTTTTTAAATTTCGGACTAGCGGACCTTTATTTCATTTTCAGACTAGCCAACCTTTTTCAAATTCGGACTAGCCAACCCTATTTCATTTTCAGACTAGCGAACCTTAAGATTAATGAACCCTTTTTAATTTCGGACTAACGCAGGCTCGCTAGTCCGAACACATTATTAAATGGGGAAAATATAACTTTGAAAAAGGCTCGCTAGTCCAAAAAACAGCTCACTAGTCCAAAAGTTCACAGGCCCGAATATGAAATTAAGATCGCCAGTCCGAATTTTAAAAGCAGCTAGCTTGTCCGAATATTAAAAATGCCTCTCCAGCACGAATCTAAATAGAGCTTGCTGGTCCGAATTTTAATATAGGCTCGCAAGTCCGAATTTTGAAAACAGCTTGCTAGTTTGAATTTTGAAAACAGCTTGCTAGTCCAAATTTTGAAAAAATGTAGGTCTAATAGAAATATGCACAATTTTTTCCTATTCAGACTAGCAACTTGGTTTTAAAATTTGGACTAGCAAGCCAACTTTGAAATTCAGACTAGTGAGCCTATTTTAAAATTTGGACTAACAAGCCGTTTTCAAAATTCGGACTGGCGAGCCTATTTGACTCACCCCAAAAAGAGGGACTTTGCAACAGAAAACTTTTCGAGAAACTGATCAAAATAAGCAGCAAAACAATTTCCAGCCAATTTTCTATTGTAAAATTGGATCGATTTGATCAATTTCAACAAATAAGGTGTCATTTTAAAGCTTTGAAAATGCTGTAACAGATAAAATCAAAATTAATATCATCTGCAAAGTCCACATTTTCGGGGTGAGCCATCACATTTTTTCAAATTTTCCTGTGAGCTTAAATAGCCATTTTGCATACGCATACCTTACTGAATGAAACTCCGTTTGAACTGAACATTTGCATGCCCAAAGTTTAGTTGTTTGGTACTATAATGTAGGATATAATGTCCCAAGATTTCATTTGCCTTCTACAGTGGAACCTCGATAACACAAAATCTGTTAACACAAAAACCCTGATAACAAAACATGATAATTTCTCCCAAGTGTGAATTCTCTATGTGAATTCAGTTGGATAACACAAATCCTGATAACACAAACTAAAATCGTTGTCCCCTGTGATTTTCTGTTAACGAGGTTCCACTGTATTACTTTTAGTTTGACCATAATTTTCAAATTAGGCAAAGATGAATAGTGTTAAAAATTTGACTTTAATTTTGACCTTTGCGACATAAAAAAAATTCAAATTTGTTTGTGACTAACATTTTAAAACTTGTGTTCATTTTAAAATGGAAAAACATTCAAAATTTGGCATGAATTTTTGAAATCATACAGAATTAGACCTTGGGCCTCTGAAGAGATCCCATTGGACACTTCTGATTGCTAGTTCATGACCATTTTAACATTTTAAATCTTAAAGTTTGATAATGATTCATCATGATAATTTTCATTTTTTAATATCTTGCAGGATACTATAGCCTGAATGTGCAAATTGTGTGCGATGCTGACTACAGGATCCTAAATGTTGTAGCAAGATGGCCAGGAGCTACCCATGACAGTAGGATATTGAGGATGAGCAGACTGGGCCAGGCATTTGAGGATGGACTTGTGCAGGGAATCTTGTTGGGAGATTCGGGGTATCCCCTAAAACCTTGGCTGATGACCCCAATTCTGAACCCACGTACAGAAGCAGAGGAAGATTATAACAGGTAACATGTTATTAATGTAATTATGAATGTAATGTTAACAATCAGTATGTTTAACTTGTTTTTAGGGATAATAATATTCTGCTGCTCTAGGGGTCAGGAAATGAAGTGATACAAGTCATAGAAATAAACCTGTGGACCGACCTGACAAGACCCACATATTGAAGTAAAGATTCAACTTAAAAGACTAGCCTAGATTCTACTTAGAATTAAAAACTGTAATATGGAGATGCTCTAAATGAAGCTTAAAAGTATAGTAAAATAAAAAACTACAAAAATTTAAACAGAAATGGTAAAATTTAAAGAGAATTAATTTGCAATATATCATTCTTTGATGGAAGTGTGACTATCCTGTGTTTGTAATTTTGTACCTAATTTTGCACCTCAGATAGATTTGCCAGATAAAAGATCAAACAAAGCTCATGGAGATAAAAAATCGGCTAAGTTAGGGAATGCGCCATGCCTGGACCAACACTGCGAATGTGCGTAGTGACTCCAATGTGCGTTCTGTCGCGCGCCACTATCTACTTTACTAATTCCACTGAATACGCATCTTACATATTCCCGCCAAATTGTGTGTGAGCAAAGAACGGTGCTTGACTGGCTCGACAGCCTCATTCTCAGTCAACTTACCATTCTGTTGCCAGAGTATGTGTTTGCCCATCACAGGTGTAGATACAAGATCTTTTCAAGTTTTGAAACTAGAAACACTGTTTTCACACCTTAAGGGATTGCAATTTTCTCCAATATTCCTCAAAATTATGAAAACTACTTGTAGGTTATATTATTATAAACGGTGTTCTATCGATTCAAGTAAAAAAATATATTTCACCTTGTGCATGTAAAATCCAAAATCACTTGAATTAATGCGTATACACAGTTGGAATTAGCCTGGCTTTCCGACGAATGTTATTAGAAAATCAAATAAAAACAAAACACACTTTTCAGCATTCCCCACTATGAAAGCTAAGTACGGAGATTTAAATTAATTTCATATTTCTTCCACAGAGCTCATAGAACAACAAGGGCATTGATTGAACAACTTAATGGCCAGCTCAAGAAGAAATTCATGTGTCTTGGTGGTACTGGTCCAAGAGTCCGCACACCAGAGAAGGCCATCAATGTCGTCACAGCATGTTGCGTTCTTTTCAACATCAGTAAGAATGACCACATCCAGGAGCCATACCACCACATGCAACCAGAAGAGGATGATGATGAACCCGATGCTGCTGATGACATTACAGGCACCGCTGTCAGGAATGAGTTGGTCCAAAACTTTTTTCAATGACTTTTAATGTATACAAATAAGAAAACCATAATTGCCCAATTTCAGTCAACATCTTAACCATTTTAAATGTGCAATAACAGTTGGTATGAAACATTCATACGCACTAAACGCCCACCACGCAAACCGCAAACCGGAACACAACAAGCACAGTGCATTGTGACTTTCAACTGCACTCTGTGAACTTTGTATTCTTGCATTTTGATTGGCTAGGTGACGTGCAGAGTGTATGAATGTTGATCAATAAACCTGTCGGTGTTTATTTCGTTTGCTTAAGAGTAAAACTGTATACCTGGTCTCTATATAATTTTGATAAGTATCTGGAAGTTTGAAGAATGTGCTTTCTTTTTCAAATTTCAGTTTCTCACTCGTATTCAAATGACACATTCAATGAAAATATATTTTTGTTCCTCTTTGTAAATTTATTATTTACATTCATCTATAATTTATTATGTAAATTCATTATTTACATTCATCTATACTTAATTCATTTTCATTACATCATTTAAAAAAGGATACACACATTTTCTACACAATAAAATGAGTCAAATATATTATCAAGGTGATGAATAGTTTCTGTATGAAAGGCCTTCCATAAAAAAGACATCTAGACATGTGCGATAATTTTTCTTTAATGGGCCAAAGATTTTCTAACTTGAAGTTAAATTATACTTGGATATATATGTGACCATCCATAACAGGCCCCAGCAAAATGTTCATAACTTTAATAAACTCCTAGCAAAATATTAATCAGCTTTCATTTCAAGCCAAAATATCTGAAATCTAATATTTTCTTATTAGATGTAGCTGCATTGAAAATATAAAAAAAAGGTTTTCTAAACTGTTATGCTTTGGAGATGTGTAACTTTTTATCTAGGTATCATTTATAAATTTGAAACACTTAACAGATGTCATTACAAAGTAGTTGAGGTACATTTCTTTGGAATCTGTAATAGTTTGATATATAAATATTTTGTGATTTTGTACATCCTCAAGTTATGCTTGTAGATTGCAAGTAATTTATATAAATATTATTATTCATATTATTATTAATTCTATCACATAAAGAATTGACAGTACAAAAGTTTTTCTATCAGCAGGAGACCATAATTATACTTTGATTACCACTAAATAGGTACAAATTATAAGACTTTACTTCATTCGTGTAGAAAATTAATGCCATTCAAGCACATGCCGGTGTAATGAAATACAGCGTCCGTGTGACTGAAATGTCCTAGCTACTATTAAATTGTGTAGAACGTGCTTGAACATGTGCGATCAATAAATCATCGATTGCGACACTCGGGTCTCATTACACCGGCATAGATATTGACGCATGAGTACTTTATGCTGTGTTCAACTATGTAAAAGCTTTTTAATCTCCATTGAAGAGGTCTGCCTACTCAGTGTTGATCAAAGTATTATAGTCTAGCATGATGTGCAATTATACATTACAGATTTAGAGAATAAAAGATAAGATTTATTAAATTGATGATGGATTAAACTTCTGCACTACTGTAATTTACGTACCTTCAGAAGTACTTTCTTTCAGTGACGTCATGAAAACTTGAGAATGTTATTTCCCCCCGCCCCTCTTCTGGAGCAAGGTGTCCCAGATAGGGTCTAGATCCAGGCCTTTATCTCTGTTCAGGTTTTTTTTTCATGACATCACTGTCATCTTATGACGTCATCACCAAGAGAAATTTCACAGCAACAACATCAGCTGAGGACGGATGTAGCACATCTGAAAGTACTTCTGAAGGTACGTAAATTACAGTAGTGCATAAGTTTAATCCATCATCAATTTAGTTTCTACCACTACGTATGAATCTCCACTTTTATATAAGATTTATTGTTTTACATGTCATCTATCATTTCATTCATATTGGATGGGCGTAAAATAATTTGAGTAATGGGTGATGGATGACAGGCAAAACAATAAAGGGATGTACCTTGTGTCTACTCATTTGAAGAGTTGCACCACCAATCGATGTATTAACCCAACATAACAGCAAGGGATTCTTGTGAGTCAATTATAGGGTAGAGTTGATGAAAGACAATTTACATGACATGTATGTAATAACTTATCACATACTAATAAATTGGATTTGTCATGTAATTTATAAAAAAGATTTACTGTTTTATCATTTTGAGACTTCCTCTCTCTCCTCGTGATATGGCAGAACAGCGAAACTCAAATATCACTGAAATAGGCACATGATACAAAATACAATAGTATCTAAAATAGTAAGTTATATTTGGATCGACCATTAATCAAAAAAGACATTAAAAAATGACATTAACTTTAATTATCTTTTTTATCAAAATGGTAATATTAGAATTATGCTGTTCTGCTATGTGATGGCCACATTTATATCGACGTTGACTAGGTCAAGATTTGGGAAGAGTTATTCAAAATTCAAACTGACCCTTGAACAAATAGCTATGTACCCCCACCCTTACTGAGATTTGTCATCTCAAATACCAGGCAAACCTTTCAAAATTAGAGAAAAAATTCGGTGTTTTTTTTTTGTCTGTGTCACGTTTGTACCTATTTCTTTAACATGTTAAAATGTTCTTGATTATAATTATGCTGCTTTATACAAGACCTGCAAAAAAAATTAAAGGAATTACGGCTCGGTCATGGTATTAAAAAGTGCCTGTGCACCAGCACTTTCAACTACCTCTAGCATTTTCCTTTGCAAGGCCACAGACTCAGCCTGCAGGTCTACCTTCTTTTTCTCTAATTTTAGAAGGTCTTCCTGGTATTTGAGATGACGAATCTCAGTTGCCCTCTGTAATGATGTTGGGGATACCTTGCTAAGTGCCCTAACCTGAGCCTCCAACCTCTCAACACGCTGTTGAAGAGCCTCAAAGGTCTCAGGTGAGGACACTTTGCTAGTGGTTACTTTGGATATAGGTTGCCTTGTTGATACTCTGGATGTTGGTGTTTCCGTGGGTTTTGTTGATGACTGGCTGGATGTTGGTGTTTCTATGGATTTGGATTTGGATTTGATAGATTCTTGAAGTATTTCTTGTGATGAGTCCTGTATGAAAATGAAGGAATCAAATAAAGAGCGTTTCAAACAAATTTTTTTACAAAATCTCCAAGAAAATCCATTGGCAGGTTGAATACGTCTGGAAATGCCTCTTGTACATATCAAAGTGACATTTTTGTACTAGGGCCATATGCCCCTGATCTTGGTAAGGGGCCACCAAAACCAGTTAACCATAATAGTGTAAAACATTTAAGTGTTTTTTGATGCGTCACATGATTTTATGGCCCGATTTTTAACCAATCATAGATCATTCTCTTAGCGCGCGGGGAATTTGTGTGATTGTTTATAAGAAGCGAATGCTAGTTGACGTCACAAGTCTAAATGTGCTTATTCTGTTAGAGTTTCAACTCAAAACATCGTGGCAAAAATTTTAATTAATATTTTTAGAGTTGAAGGCGTAGGATCCTATCATATAATGATCCCCAAGAGCTCAACATGAAGTAGTAACTTAAAAAATGACATTATACACACAGCGATTAATTGTTGCTCCATTTTATTTTTACCCCAAACAAGCTTTTGCATTTCCCGGACCGAATGTAAACTTTCCCTGATCCGGTCGACCCAGGTAATATAATAGGTGTCCTATTCAAATTACTCTCCAAATACAAATCTATTGTATTTCCACATTTTCATATTCCCCACGATCTGATTTTGCCAAAACTCTAAATGGATATTTTCAGATTCCAAATTGAAATGAACTAGGTAGTTTGCTACCAGCAAAACATACAAGATGGTTCGCGAACCAGTAGTCTCGCCTGCGTATCGACCGCCTACTGAATTGACCGCTTACTTAATCATTCAATTGTGGGGTAGATCCCAAGAGAAAGGTCATACAACGGGGTCACCATTGGCACTTTTGATCGCTGGTCCAAGAAGAACATCTTAACCTTTGAAATTGGAAAAAGCAAATAATAAGCAACATTTTATGCATAAATTATGCAAATTAGGTACTCAATTAGCATATTTTGCGTTCAAAGTGCAGCTGGCAGGAGCGCAACTCTATCCTCACCTACCCACCAAAATGTTCAGGCGAGACAAAAAAAAAACCAAAGACCATCTTACTTATGATTATATTAATTACTGTACCTGTGAAAACTCTGGCTCGTTGTTTCCAAGAGGATCCATCTCTGTAGCCAGTCCTCTTATTCCATCTAGTGATTCCCTTGGCATGACCTCCATGGTAAGGGAGATCACATGGGGTATTTTGGGGGCTGAACCACCTCCTGACAGAAACAACAATAACAAAAACGTTTAGTTAGAAGATGCCTACTGATTTAAAATTATATATTTGGCTATCAACATTATTTCAATGTTAAAAAAGTAGGAAGGCTCTAGTATGAGGAGCCTATACAGTTAATTTTCCCCCAAAAGTAAAGTGATCTCAAAACCATGACTATTTGAAGGCATAGTCATGGTTTTGAAATCCCCAGGGGCAGAGGGGGGGGGGGTCAAAAAATAAAGAGACAGAAAAAAAAGGAAGGGGATAAAGATAAAGCAAAAGAAAATGGAGGACCGAAATAAAATTGGTAGAAATGCTGTCAAAAATCATTATTTTTTTTACTTGTCAATTTTCCAAAAATAAGTTGGAATTGTTTGGGTGTACCTTTTTGGTCTCATGTCAATTGCCCCTCCTAATAACGAACCTTGGCTTGGTATACCCCTTACAGTAAGCAATCAATATTTTTATACAGAATATTTAGATTTTTTGTCAGATGATAGGCTAAACAAGCATGGTTCGCGAACCAGTAGTCTCGCCTGCGTATCGACCGCCTACTGAATTGACCGCCGCCTTAATCATTCAGTTGTGGGGTGGAATAGGATAGGGTAGGAGTAGGGTATGCGTATTGATCACTTTCTCAATTGATTGCTACATAATTATTCAGTGCGTGTTAATTCCCTCAGATTTGGTAAACAAGCACTATGGTCTAAGTCAGGGGTTCATGAGTTATGACCTTGACCTTGGATGACCTCAGGTCAACTTTTTGAACAATTTTTGAAATTTGACCCCAGATGACCTTTTGACCTTGAAGTTGGGTCAAGTACTTTCTATGGTCTAAGTTTAATCCATGTGGGGTCAGGTGTTCATTTTGTTTTTATGACTGGATATGACCTCTGATCAAGTGCTAAGGGATCCCGGGGGGGGGGGTACTCAACTTTGGTCTGAACGGGGGTGTGCGGCTCGGACCGTGGAACCCATACCCATCTTTAAATGTAACTTTTGAGAAAAAGTGCACCCATGTTTAGGGATTTTGCTCCAAAAATAGGCTGATTTTTCAAAATTTTCTGGGCTTGCATTTTGGGACCACTTCAGCATATTTTCTTGAAAATGTGACCCATGTTTAGGGATTTTGGTGCTAAAAAATGGGACCCATGTTTAGGAATTTTTTGTGAAAAAGCGACCCATTCCAGCGACACATCCCCGTATACCTTAATATGTGAGTACCCCCCCCCCCCCCCTTGGATCCTCTCCAAATTGTCCCTTTAAAATTAACGAGACCCATTAAAATCCCTTAAAACATAATCCCTTAGGAATGTAATGTAATTCTAAATGAAAATTATGGATTCCCTTCTTTCAGACTCCCCGATATCCCTATAGAATTTATAGCCCAAGAGGATTCCCATTTTCTTTTTAATAATCAAATTAAAAAATCAAATTAATCAAGTTTAAAGGGACCTTAAATTTTCAAGGGACAATTTGGAGAGGATGCCTAAAACTATTTTCGTATTAACTGTACAATGTGCATTCCTCCAATACTGTTATTGCATATCAAAACATTAATGAAAAAAAGGGTTAACGATTTGCTCTGTGCTTGAATTATTTAGTTTGTTAGTTATAGGTTAATAAATGCGCTTTTCATACGCGAGTGAAATGAGACAAAATCAATGCACGCGCGGTCAATTTTGATGCGTCCAATTCACGAGGCCCGTAGGGGCCGAGTGCATTGGACTGCAAACAAAATTTACCGCAAGTGCATTGATTTTGTCTCATTTTACGAGCATCATGGAATGCAAATTTATTAATCTAATTCATACACGACAGAAAAATAATATTGCATCTTGTGTGAAAAGAAATAAGGCCTTTAATACGATCATCAAATTCCAAAACTTCTCTAGACTAAATAAATAATCACCCGACAAAAACAATGAAACATTCACACGGACTAAACGCCCGCCACGCAAACCGGAATGCAACACGCGCAGTGCATTGTGAAAATCCACTGCACTCCGCGTACTTTATATTCTTGCTTTCTGATTGGGTAGGTGACACGCGCAGCACACGCAGAGTGTATGAATAATGTTTATTGCATTCATTGCGCCTCCTTTTATTACCCCTTGTGAAAATATAGTCCACTTCCCAGGACCAAACAGTGTACATGAGGTGTGTGTTAGGCTTTAATAAATTGATGTGTGACTGAGCACTAACATTATTCGGCCACCCCTGTGATGAGGATAACCGGATATAAAATCTTGGCTTACTACTAATCCAAAACAAAAGTGATACAAGTTTGTAATAAAAGGTAACATGCTGAGGTATCAGAAAATGCAGAAAAACAAAATTCTGCTTTGGAACAAGCGGTTGGGATTAACAGGCCCATTAATAACTATATTATCAATACCGGTACCCAAGAAACAACTGCTCAGACACACACATAAATGTAGGTCAATTAGTTATGTCAAAATTGTTAATGTAATACTTCTTATCTGTCAAAGTGTAACATGACCATTTTACAAGGAAATGCTACATACCTGTACGCTGCATGCTTTCTTTGATCTTCTTTGCCTTATCCTGTAAGGCCTGCCATTGTTTCTTCACTTTACGCCAGTCTCTACCATTGCCTCCCACCTGGTTGACAGCAGTTGCGCATTCTTGCCACGCTTTTGCCTTTCTCTCTTCTACCTATTGTAAAATAATAATAACAATACATTACAATGTTTATAGCCTCAAATATACTTTTTCGTATTTCTGGTGTTCTTACTGTAAAAACAAACCTGTTCTTAACGGGTGGTTCTTCGCTAAGTGTCTACTTTGGTGTCCCGCTACTTTAACTCACAATAAATTAAAAAAATTACAATTCTGAAATATTTATTTTGTGGTTTTGTCTTGATAAATATGATCTTTATTATAAAAAATCATAAAAACCTTGATAAACAACGTTAAAGGTTGTTATTTTTCCTCATGTTTGATGCAACCCCCCCCCCCGAAAACCCTATGTCCCTATGGTTACGCTTAAAATTACAATTGCCATTATTTATTTGGTAGTGAAATTTTTCTTTTTGGAAATACTCTTGATCACTTAGTATTTACTAATATAACATATCCTATCTATCAAATAATTCCATAATGTATCAATTGAATTGTTTTTGTTCAAAAAATTCTGTCCCTGTATTTGAGTCATTTCCGTAACGAACATTTTGAAGGGCAGTCTATAAAATTGAAAACACTGAATCCAAAAATTAACCTGGTCATTAAGTACCTGCACGAATTGGCTACTTGGCACACATCATTTATCTCCGGTATCTCCGATGAATATCCATCAAAATACAGACTTTTGTAAAAATGAGCGAAAGTATTTTTATTCAGTGTCATTTCCGTAACGCTGTATAACACTATAAATATAGGAAATTAATGTCCGTTTTGATTGGCAGTGCAAACAGAATTGTGACCTGTACCCTAATATATAAACAGTCATGCTAGGCATTGCCCTCGAGAGACGTTATACTGGTCTAAATGTTTAAATCATCATTTCTGTAACGGTCATTTCCGTAACTTTTTACCGTTACGGAAATGATTTCTTGACACTTTCATCTGTTCATATTGGCAATAAAATCTGAGTCATAATCAATCTGGTTTTCTCCATTTGAAAGAACCTCCCTCAATGGTTCTTCATTTGTGTTCAGAGAATTTACTCAGCTTGACATTTACTGTCTGGTTGTCATTTCCATAACAAATAGTGTTACGGAAATGACTTTTAATGGTTTTCCCTATGCTACAACACTGAAAATTAGATGTCGCATAAAATTATTTTAAGGCTCTAAAGATTGCGCCGAGTGCTCATTCTATTATTTGTGCACTATTGTGAACACATTCCAAGAAAAAAAATTGTGATTTGAAAAACTTTTTTTCTAATTTTTTTTTAAAGCCAAAAGTAGACACTTAGCGAAGAACCACCCAAACACATAGGCAAACTTTGAGTTATGCTATGCAAAACATATGTCCCTATCTAACAGGGCAACTGGCTTGAGGCCCACAATGTAGGCTTAATGAATTTAGTAGCCAATCTTATTTCATTTATCTATTATAACTTTTTTATTTTGACCTCCATAAGTCGGTGACCTGTAATGACCTCTTGATAATCATCAATCTCATCTGCTTTAATAACTGCCACTCATGGCTAGAAAATCTGGCTAGAACTTTTTGGGAGTATAAAAATACAACATGGTTTGAGGGGAAGTATCGAAAAATACGGTCCCTGAGGTGTTGGATGATCGAGACTTCGATCACCCAATACCTAGGAACAGTATTTTGCGATACGTCTCCGAAATAAACCATGTTGTATTTGTTT
The DNA here is from genome assembly GCA_000969725.1 of Ophiothrix spiculata. Classification (NCBI taxonomy): domain Eukaryota; kingdom Metazoa; phylum Echinodermata; class Ophiuroidea; order Amphilepidida; family Ophiotrichidae; genus Ophiothrix; species Ophiothrix spiculata. The sequence continues at coordinate 17,191 of JXSR01S073385.1, forward strand.
TACTACACCTCATTAGAAAGTCAAAACATAATATCCACTCATCAAATACTGTTAACTTAGGGCATCTATGATTTCTGAAATTTTGGTGTGGTTAAGAATTATAAACAGCAGATGCTGATGGTTGGCGGAAAGAAATTTGGAATGCCATGTCTCGTGCACAAAACATGCATTATATTATATAAATTATTCTAAGTACTCTAAAATATAAACAAACTTACTCTGTCATCACAATGTCCAGGTCGCCCTGCTTTCCCCAACAATTGCCATTTATTATCTCTCACAAAGTTTACAATTTCAACCTTCTCATCTTCAGAGAAATTAATATTTCTCCGCGGTTTCTGTAAGAAATAGATGAAACAGTTAATATTTGAGTATTAAAATATGTAAAAAATACTTATTCTTGGAACCACGTGATCCCCCGGTTGACGCGATCCCAATCAAGATGGTTCACGAACCATTAGTCTCGCCTATGTTAAAGGCAGTCTACTTCGTTAAATGGCTACTTCGTTGATCATCATCCATCAAAATGGAACAATTAGAAATCTTAACCTCAAATTTTTCGATTTTTCACATTTAAAATATCAATACCGAGGAAAAATTTCAATTTCCTATCCATTTCTTTCTTTTTAGGGGGTTCGTCCCCCTCGTGACATTTAGGGGGACACGTCCCCACCCGGTACCCCACCAACGATTCCGCCGCCTATGCCAGGGGGCAGAGCTCCCGGCGAGTGTCCGCGGTGGGCAGAGCCCCTTGGTGGGGGTCAAGGGGCGAAGCCCCCTGAAGCCCTAGCGTTTTTTGCATTCTAAGGGTTTTCCTAACACATATTTTTTGTAGAAATTTTGAAATAAATCGTTTGTATTAAACTAGCATTTTTGCATTCTAAGGATGTTCCTAACACGTATTTTTGTGGATAATGTGAAGAAATTTGCAAATAAATCTTAACGTTGGGAGTTCACGGTTAATAACAAAACCGTTTACACGGTATTTTATCCGGTCGTGTAACCGTTTAAACGTCTAAAATACAAATTCTCCGCCCGGCAAAATTCACAGCTGACAGCCAGTGACCCCATACAGTATTATGTGACGGAGTAAGCTTAAAACCAGAGAGTTCTCTGCTTAAAACATGGCTATTTCCATGGCTAATTTCAAACTTTTGGTTTCATTTTATGACAAAACTGGTACATTTTAGTGTTCACAAAAGACGATTTATCATTCCTCTGTATCTAATTTTTACCTTAATTACTCAGAATCTGAGAATTTTATGTGATATTTCAGAGTTTTTTCCCGTGAAATTTCGAAGTGGTTTCTTTACTATTGATGTGTGAACACTAGAGGGGGCTATGTAACTTATTTAACAGTAGAACATGCACTATTGACAACGCGCGACAATCGTGATTTAATTTGAGCTTGATAAAAGTGAAAATTAATCACTGATTAATTAAAAAAAAGATACTAATTACTTTCTTAAAAATCTTAATCTTGTCGCCCATGGATTGTTTCAGTTATATGATGCACGTGAAAATGTTAATAAATGATGATATTTGGTGAAAATTCACACAAAATCCAAGAGAAAGGTGGATTGAAAACATGTCACGGTTAACCGTTTGAAACAGTTTGTAAACGTTTACGGCAGTTCCGTTCGTGTACACATGTAAACGTGTACACGGTCCCAACATTAATCTGTATTAAGTATTAAGTATCGTGTTCAAAACCGTGGGGGGGGGGGACATTTTATATTGTGTCCCCCACCCTTCAAAACGTGGGGGGACGTGTCCCCCTGCCCCCTCCTGAAATGACGCCTATGCATAAAGTTGACATTAAAGATTTGGTTTTTGTAGGACAAACAAAATTATTTGAATAGGCAACAATGACCCGTTCAGACGTAGACTTACATATATTATACAAATGTACTAGTTATTTCTGCGTACAACTTTTTTGAAAGTGAATCACCGTAAAAACTTTTAAAATGGTTGTAAATGAGGAACAACTAATAAGCATTAAATTATTCATGCAACACTTAAATTTGAAAGCTCAACTGCTAATAAACAGCCATAAGTTGACAATTAAACGCAAGTTTTTGTAAAATTTTACTTGCCCATGTTTGTCGACAAATGAGATTTGGGTGGTTTTTTTACCAGTATATTAAGTTGACATACATACCAGTGTATTCAGTTGACTTATCTTGGTCATTACTATTGGTTGTTGAAAAAATGTGCTTAAGATTATGAATTTACATTCTTGTACTGCAGTGGTGTGCCAGGTCGGCCATCAAGTTTTTCTTTATATGACATGAAAAGCACAATAGTTCTCTCTGGAACGATGGGCTACAGTTGCATACCTTTGAAGGGCACTCAGATGCTTCTTGAGAATCTTCCAGAATTTTGTTGTCTGTATCTCCCATGATTGCTTTGTTGGCTATTTCCTAGAATATAGTGAGAAAATACAAATGGTAATTTGGTGATTATATTATACAAAGACATGAAGCAATACACAAATTAAGAATTTGAAAATAAGCTAAATGATTCATTTAACCTATCCATATTGCTTCTTTCGCAAAAAAACCACCACACGATGCAAAGTAACGTTAAATCATCAAAGTTCGCGAAACCTGCAGAATTCAACAGCTTTGCAGGCAAAAATGGCAATCACTGAAAACAGATTTTTCAATTTATTTTTAATACAGGAAATGATGCATAATTGTGTGTAATTTAGGCCTATTTAGCAGCAGGGGCTATTTGCTAAATACAAAATACTATTATTTTATCACAAATTGTTTTTATCTTATCAAATTAGAAAAATAGAAAGAAGAAGAAAGAAACAAAACAATAAAATTAATTTCTTGCAATTAAATCTTTTTCAAAAGACTTGAAATTGGAAAATTGCAGTAGTGGTTTCAATGGCTTGGCGTGCAAAACTTGTGTTCAGCTAACCATGATCAAATAAATATAGTTCATTCATAGCAAACGTTCTAACGTATCGATGCATCTGTTCTAACATGGGATGTAGCTTGCAGGCTTGCCAACCTTTTGAAACCCCAAAACGGGACACATTTGGCCGACATAACATGACATTGGGTTATAACTCAACCCAAAATGTTGAAAAATGTGCATAGTTGGCACGTTAGAGAGATTTTGATGCATGATCAGTTGATACCGTGTTCAAATCCAGCCCTACAACATTCACTTCTGTGACCATCGTTTGTCAAAATCAAAATTCCCGGGCCTTAACTGGTAGGATTGATTGATTGACGTTAAAACATATACCCCGGTAGGGCCTATCTAATTCAATAGGCAAATCATTTGGTTGGCGCACATTGTAGGCAGGGTCGTACGAAGGTATGTAAGCCAAGGGGGGCAAACACATTTACCGTCCCGAAATTCATGTTTCGTCCCAATGTATATACCATCAATTTGTTTGTAATGCGCGTGTAGCGCGGGAAAAATTGGCTATAATTTTCAGCCAAAAATCGATATAAAAACTTGATATTTGTGCTAAAATGGCTTATTTTGACTAAAAATTTGCGGGACAGTAATATCGGGACGGTACAAGTAGTAAACTATCGTCCCGATATTTCAATTTTTGTCCCGCCAGCGTCCCGATTTTTCGAGCCAGGGGGAGCGAGTGCCCCCCTGGACCGCTTCGTACGGCACTGATTGTAGGCCTACAGTTTCAAAATTTGAGAAGGCTGATTTAATAGTAACAGAAACAACTGTCAACTAGACTGGCCGTATTTACATTCATGCCACTAATCTAAAAAAAATGACTTGTTTGTTTGAAATAAATTTCAGATGGATGAAAATTAAGCACTTGTGTAACAAATTTGCGTGTGAAATTTACACAACAAAATGCTTTTCAGGTGCACGCGATGTCGCAGTTCTGTGGATTACTGATTTGAGAGACAGGGCTGCGTACTTTCTCATGTTCTGTGCTTTTCAGAACTTCTGGATACCGTATGCAGCGGCTACATTTAGAAATTTCAATTTGAAACAATACCACAGATTTTACTTTTCCTCACACCAAGACAGTTTACTAAGGCCAAAAAAAAAAAAAAAAAGAACTCTGTCTCAGCTTCCTTAGGCCCAAAAGCCTAAGTGCTACGCGGTTTTTTTAGTGAAAAAAGGCTATGCGCACGCAGAAATTTTTTTAAATTACGTTTTTAGGTCACTATTTAGCGGCCGAATTTTTTCCTTTTTTTTCTCGATGTAAGAAAAAAATAAAAAAGCAAAAAAGCAACTGAAAACTTAACAACAACAAAAAATGCGGTAAAATTCGATGTGCACGGGAAGCTGAGAAAGATTTCTTTTTTTTTCTTTGGCCTAAATGACAAGTCATGGTGAACTGCCATTTAACTACTGATGAATATCATTCGGGACTACCATTCAACCACATGTACAGACCTTCTTGAGACTAAGTCCACATCTCAAATCCAGCCAAATATTTAAGTTGTCTACTGATTAAATAATTGCATCTCATGATTATTGAGTTGTCAATATTTAAAAAAAAAACTTGTTTGATTATGGGGCCAAAAATTACTTTGTAGGCTCATTCCAGTGAAAGCTAAACCTTTTTTGATTTCAAGCAAAAAATCAGCTTTTTTATTCGACCATACATGTATGAGCGGCCAGTTTTTTCAGTCATACGTTTGTTACTCGGTACGTGAAAAATATTTTCTAATCAGAAATATTGATTTTGTTCTATCCGTGCATGAATAAGCATATGTTTTAACTCAAAAATGTCACAAACGTTACCGCAAAGTTACACCAAAATGTCACAAACTAGCCTTTGACGTTCTTTTACATCCGACAGTGTGTCAGGAACACTTCAGATGGGAAAAACGGCTTTACGTACCCTCCGAAGCACGAAGCAAGTAACGCTAAAGTCACTCTCATGCTCTACACTATTGTTGTTTCAAATAATTCTCGGACACGGAAATTTTGAGCCTTGCGTAACACAATTGCGTGTGCATTTTACTCGAGTACCCAATGCTTTTCAGGCACACGTGATGGATACGCAGTGGCTGCGTTCAGAAATCATGCTCATGTCCGAAATTTATTGGAAACAATAATAAGATGTCTTTGTTGAGAGAAATTTATTTGGAAATTTTTGAAATCCGCTAGTTCATGTCAAAACTTGGCAATGGTGTAGTTTGGGACCCTAGCTGTTCCCAATAAGGAACAAAACAGCTTTTATTGTTTTAATAAAATCAAAAATTAAATAACTTTCTAAATCATCAAAGGTTTCAATAAATCCGATATCAAGTTTATTCATCAAGCTTAACTTACCCAAAACCGATTTTGCCTTCATTTTTAGGTCAAAAAGTCTGACTTTCGCGATTGTCTCCATTCGTGGTATTTTGATCAGCGCATAATTTAACACGTCATTCAACCAACCAGAGATCGCGCTACAATCCCGGCGCAATGAATATTATATAAGCAACCATGTTACAGAGCGTTTGTTTGCAGTGAGCAATTATTAAAAATGGCTGATCACAGCTTTATTTTTGCTTCAAAATCTCACTCTTTTATGAAAACTCAGCAATTTTTTCGACATGTAAACAACGTTCTGGATCAACGGAAACGAAGCTTCATCGTCTCGATGTAGGTGAGTTTTCTGTAATTTGCAAGCATTTTTAGCGGTGTTTGGAGACAAAAACCTTGACAAAAATCAGCAATTTTAGTACTTTTTATGATTTGTTTTAACCTTGTTTTTTACCCTATAATTTCCCTCATTACCGGTAATAACCTTGTGGTCTAGATAACATTTTAACTATTTTGGTTCATTTAGCTTGATAAATTAGTGACTTTTGTTCCTTACTATGAACAAGGTCCTAAACTACACCACTACCCAAAACTTAGAACAGAAAGCACGTCACGTTATTAAACAGCAATAGAATGTAGCCGTCATTTGGCCGTTAAGCTGGCACGGCCACCAAAAAACTCATTTATTTAGCCAATTTAATTATGTTAATTTTGTATAGAACTTGTGTAAGGCAAAAAAATAAATCTAAAATAATATCTAAATAAAATCATAATTGGTGCATAAAATCTGTGCCAAATATGATGTGGTAGTGTAAGCTTACATTTTCTGCACAATTTGTACCTAAAAATGTGAATTGTGCAGTAACCCAACTTACGTAGAACGTATCACTCAACATATATGTAGTAATTTATATTTACTACCTTTGACATTCCTTAAAATACATCAATATTTGTTTTGAGAGAAAATACTTACAAAATAAACTTTTTAGTGGGAAAACTTCCGTCACTTTCTGTGTACTTTCTGCAGCAACAATCAACAGGTCAAAGGTCAACTCAGCATCAGCCTCTTTCACTATCTTTAAAGATAGGAATTTTAAATAACTTGCAATAAATTCTTATCTTATTGTTCTTAAGTTAGGATAATTAATCGCTCTCAAGTTAAGAATTTTCCTAAATAATTGTTCCTAAATATCTTAAGAACATTCTTATCTTTTAAGATAAGAATGTTCTTAAGTAGTTTTATGAAACAGAGCCCAGGGGTTGATTTCACTAACGTCAAAATGCATCGTTAACCCATCGTAAGACCAAAACCCATCGTTAGCTAAAACTACCTCTTGACCCCATGCAACATTAACAAAGGGTTCGATTTTTCTAACGCATAATTCATATATCTTACTCTGCGGCGAACACTTACGAAGGGTTTTCACGTCTTTGTGAAGTCTTGTTGTAGTTACGAGTTGAACCCTTCGTTAGCTACGATGCATCGTAATGTTAGTGAAATCGACCCCTGATTATCTAGTCAAATAATTTGAAACTAGTTGAAATGACCAGATCGTCTAGTCAAATTGACCAGATTCTAGTCAAAATATTTTGACTAGGGATTCTAGTCAAAAAAATGACTAGGCATTTCTAAGAGTGTATACCCTAACTTTTGCGGCCTACCTTACCCCACTTTAGGTGTTATAAACACACTTTTTTTTAAACGGCCGCAAAGCATGTAAAATAGATTACGTATTACTCAATGTCGTTTGCATTTCATGCAAAAAACAAAAAACAAAAACGAAGGGGAGATCCTCATGTCAACAAGGATTAAAACAGGTTTATCAAATGATTAATCCTAAAAGAGCCGGGG
>JXSR01S073385.1:61224-71906 GCA_000969725.1 Ophiothrix spiculata
GCAAATCAACACGTTCAGCATACACACACGTAACATTGCGGGTATGAAAAACTTTACATACATATGATTCCTCTTGCAGTCGCTTCGGTTATATGTAAACTTAACTCGTAGACAGACTACACTTATGTATGATGGCAGCTTCCTTTGAATTAAAGGTCTTCTATAATAGTTACTGATATTACTGATGACATGCGGCGGACATAGTCACATGATTAAAAGTAACTAGTCAGAATCTGATGAGGAGACCATAAATGTGTCACTTTCATGTATCGAGTGTTGATAATTAGCTTTTCTGTCATTAAGTGCAAAGAATTAAATCACGATCTTATGCTCACTAGGAGGTTTTTCCTTTTTCATCCCTTACCGTATATACTTGCAGTTACAAAATGGTGAGTATTGTAGACCCTTAAACTAACTTTCAGTTACTGGCGCAAGTTTCATTCCAAAAGTCCTCTTTGTTTTATTATAATAGTAGGCTTAACTTAACATGACAAAATAAAAACACCTCGAGGCTTATTCTCCGATAAAGTGTGCAACTTTGCCGTTTTGGTGTCGCTCATGTTCGTGTTGCTTGTTTAACGTTGTTAAACCTATTACAAATGATCTGAGTGGTTTAGGTGATACATTAGATTCACATCAGTAACATATGTGAAGCTAAACAATTTATCATTCCAGGAAAGTAGATAACGATTAATCTGAAAATGCAAAATCGTTACTTTTCCCCATGTCGCCAGCCATACTTTTTATGTTTTATGTGCCCCCGTTCCTAAAATATTCGGGCATATCGAACGCAATGCACGCTATTTAACAGCCCGTAAAAGGTATTGAAAATGACATATAAAGTTTAATTATATTAAGTATTTGATATGGCATAAGAGCTTTTTAAAGCATGTCACCAATATTGCAAACAGATACGAAGCAGATTCTAAAATCGATAACAAAGTGTGAAAATGAATTTGTTGATGGATGATTCCGCATTAGGTTTATCAAGTAAACTTCAGTGTTGAATAACATATATGTTATATAGAATTATATATTTACAGTAATGATTTACAAGGATTCTAATATCAAAAAAACCCTATGTGACTGTCACGTCGCGACAGATACGAAACGCACATTTTGCTCCCTTCTCGCAAAACGCGGTACACTATGAGAAAAATACTACACAACAGTGTATTATGTGTAAAGCTCCTAATTTAGTGTAAAGATCAAGTTTGTAAGGAAACTAATTTTCTCAAAAATGAATATTTAAAAAAAGATTCTAACAGATACGAAACGACAGATACGAAATTTACGAATAGGGAATACAAAATCAAGTTAAAAATCAAGTATTTTTAAAACATCTCCCATGCACTTTTTCTTCTTCAGAAAGCATAAGAGTTTATAATTTTTTATGTTTTTCATGAGTTATTAGTAGTCGAAATTTCAACATTTCTCTAACCAAAGTTGCACGGTTTATCGGAGAATGAGCCTCGAGAATGATAAATTTTATAACAATTTTAGCTGAAATTAAAATGTTCCCATTATTTTCGCGCAATACGCGTGCATTGCAAAAAATCATAGTCCATTTTTTTTAATCATGTCACTTGCTCCTTCCCTTGACCGTAAATGGCAGCTACGCCACTGATTTTTAGCCAAGAAAAAATTTCGCGCGCTACTCGCGCACTGAACATGATCATTTCGTTTGAATCATGTCACTTGCTCATCCCCTTAATCATAGATGGCAGCTACCATGTTAGTTTTAGCTGACCATTAAAAAACATCACGTTATTGTCCGTGGACCGTGTCGCTCGGCCCCTCTGACAAGAAAAAGGCAGCTACGCCACTGGATTTGATGGCCGACATGATTTATCTTTCGTGTTACACATTGAAGTATTTTTTCTCCATAATAAACTGAAATTAGTTTAAACAAAATTTATTCTAAAACAAAAATGATGTAGGGGTTCAAATTCGTTCGCTTCAAAAGGCACAGAATCGTTGATTTTCATTTAAAAATGCCATGAAATACTTCTTCAGCAGAAAAAAATCACATACATTTGATTGAAAAAAAAACCCACAAAATCTGCAGTGCCATGTATATGAATAACATGCAAAAGTTTCATATGTGTCAAACGGATACCAACGTATGAGTAACGAATTAAACGTACATATTACGGACACAACCGTACGAATATTGTATTGAACGTACTTCTAACGAACGCATCATGAACAACGATGTACAAAACAAAACAATAGTGAGAGTAAGCCTAAGTACGTTTGGCGTACGGTTTGCGCTATACGGTGACGTGTGACCTTGAACTGAAAAACATAGTGACAGGGATGACCTTCTGGTCTACTATTATAGAATAAGACTCAAATTACCGCGATAATGCTATTTTTTGTTGCTTCATTTGGATTCAAGAGTACTAATAAACAAATAGAAAATATTCCCCATAGACTTAACGTATGTTGCAAATGCCCACCACGTGTGTTTGTAACCAGGTCACACGTATTGGTGTGATATACATAAATTATGACGTGTCACTTCCACAGCATGACAGTGTAAGATACAAGAAAGTCAACAAAATCACTAATTATAAAAATGAACCACGGATGCACCAAGTAATAACATTCATATTATCTGTTAAATCGATTTTCATACCAGGATCTTTCTACACAATCATGACAATGGAGATTTACACAGACCATGGCAAGATGCATTTCAAGAAATATGACTTTGGTTCAACCCTAATTCTTATCATTATATAAACATCCGGTGAATAATAGTGACATCCGTATGAATTATACATTTTATGGATATTTGAAAGTTCTCTTTTTTCATTTCAATCAAGATGAGTCTTGAATTTCACAAGCAATCTAGAATTCAGACAGTAATAGGTTGAATCCGGTTACAGGACAGCTGATATCTTTGTGTTTTATATAACGTAAAACGACTCAAAAACAAGTGCATTAACCATTATACTTATTGAGTAAGGTCTTACTCTGTATAAGACAAGGCAGATTTAAGAAACTAATTCATGAACTGCAATCGTGTTGAAATCGTTTATCCGATGAAAAGTCATCAGCTTTCGTATGACTCTGATATTTAAATAAAACCTCGATTCATATGTTTTGTATTAAGAAAAAATGAACTACACGTGTGAGTTCTTGTAGATCTTTAGAAAAGTTATTTCAATAAAATACGTTTAACTATCGTTACTTTCTCTCTTTTTTCTATAAAGGTTCATTACGGTTTTGGTTACTTACTCTTTTAGGAACTTAATGCATCATCAAAAGAAACGGTCTGTTATCAGGTTTAAGCAAATTAGTTAATTGAGCAAAATGAAATTTCCTGATCTGGACAAATATATATCAAAAGAACTTGTTTGTTATATTATTTTTTCAATGTAAGTTATTGATAAGGATGCAGAAAGAAAAGAGACGTTTAAGATTGAAATCGATGAGACTTACAACATAGTTCTTTATTCATGCTCCTTACTTGTTACTTCCACATTCCACCGTGAGTGGAAATGAAATTTTGACTAGGATCAGAGATATCAGATGAGCAATTACGACCAAAATTGTTAAGCTCATCTAAATGGTGCATAAATACCCAGGTTCTTATTGTATCTTGGTTGGTCGTAAAACGGGGCAATACTTTAACAGATTCGTTTATTAAATCATTTTAACTGGACTCTTTATGGAATGTTGTACATATATGTCGCCATCGTGATGTGATTTATTTTAACCTTCAATAATTTGCCACAGTCAAGTGAACATAATTTATCATTCCCTTGTTTTTAGTTTTGCATCAAATCGCAATTATCAACATGGCTAATGTCGCTGAACTAAACTATTTTTTCCCATTTTTGTAACAAGTTAAATCGTGCAATAGACGAATCATTGGACAAGGAAGCGGGGGGCGTCTAAAATATTTCACCGAAAATTAATATCATCATACATTAATTTTTGAGAGGTAATAAACGTGACATTAAATTTCACAGCAAAATTGATGTAAGTTGCACATTCAAAAGCATGAAAATGCATACTAACTCATTATACGTTTTCATTTTGCTCCCTTTGTTTAAAATTTTCCCAAGTCTGATGGTGGTCGAAGTATTGATAAAAAATACGCATAAACTAGCGATGTAGCCGAACTTTTTGATTGGAGAGGTCTTCATTCTATCCTTTGACCCATTTCCCCCCGAATATTTTAATGCCAAGAGGGTTATTTTACGACATACATCCACACTAAAATCAAAAAGCTTCAGAGGTAAGACCATAAAATATGGGAGCTCCGCTTATTACGCAAAGAAAAACCCATATGTTTGTTACTCTATAATTTGGAACAAAGACCAAATCCTTAGCGGTAACACTGATTAAACCCCTATAATGATGTAGCAATAACAGACCACAATGTTGTACGATAACCCGTTGATTTTAAAGATGGTCCCTTTAGGCTTGAACATGCATTCTACCACTGAAAATTTGGTGTTTTGAGTTTAAACATTTCCTTGTACACTTAATATGAAACTTTTCAGTAGAAATGTGTTTTACAACAATTTAGTTCATTTGATAAGATCGTCAAAATCATACATTATACGAGGGTCATTCAAAAAGTTCTACCTGTTGTATCATAACTTTTGTTCTAACAACGGTAGATACTTGCAAATTGGCAACAATGTAGGTAAGAATGTGCCCTACATATTGTGCAACAATCATATTAATATCTTATCTATATTTCTGTAAGTGTCATGAAAACCACAGAGGGTTTCGTTACACCGGAAACGGTCAAAATATGTGCATCATTTTTAAAAGTGGCTCAAATACAGTAAATTAAAAAGGGCATAATATGCATGTAGTATTGATATACAGTAAAAAATATTATAAAACATAAGAATGAACATATAATTATGCAGGATGATTAAAAAAGCTGACCCAAACTGCAAATATTGGTAATTCACAAGGATAACAATAATAGGAACAAATAGCCCCTCCAGCAATAACATTAAAATCACCAAAGACACAGTTTACGAAGAAATTGACCTGGATAAAACGAGATACAAAATGGCGGCATTATGAAGCTTTATTTTTAAAATGTTTTCATGGTAGATACCAAGGGCAACCAAATTCAAGTTTTTGGCTGAAAAAATGTGGTGTAGTAGCTTCAACTGTTGTCCTTTACATAAATACGGACTTGGAAAAGTCAGGCTACAGAGAAACACACTATGCTAATATTTTTAAACCTGAGAGGGTACAAGACATCCTTTCAAATATTGAGATTCTGGGTAATTTCTGTCTGTAACAAGTTTACTTTATCAGTGACAAATGACTTGTTGGACTGTTAGGTACACTTTCATATCAAATTCATCCTGTAACTTACATAACTTTTGGGTTTACATATAGTTTTTCATACATAAGCTGCACATATAATTTCAGGAGAAATGTCATTAGATATTTTACCGTTTCCGGTGTACCCTAACCTTACTGTGGTTTTTAGGTAACCTACAGAAATCTAGATAGGATATTGATATGATTGTTACACCATGTTTAGGTGACATCATTAGCTATATTTGTGTCAATTTATAAGTATCTACCTTTAACAGAACAAAAGTTATGATACAACAGGTAGAACTTTTTGAATGACCCTCGTATATTGAAAGTTACATCATTATGTATACATGATCCCATTTTGAAAATTATATATGCTTGGGTTTCAAACACTAATCAAAACACTAGTTTTTCCATACTTTCGAAACATGTTTAATATCTAATCACAATCTAAAATGATAATGTAATCAGACAACCAATAGAACTGACAGGGCGGATAAAGGCCATTAATGTAAAATAATGATATTCTCTAATTGACAAAAAACTTAAAATATGTTCGTTATCAATCAAACACATTAGTGCACTGTTCCTTTGCTTTTTATTAATCATATCATATATTTTAAATTAAATTGACTAGATAATACATACAACATCTCAGAATGAATGGAATCGTCGACACACCCCTAAAACTTTAAATGAAGTGACAAGATTGCGGAACCTTACGAATGTCGACCAACAATTGCCTTTATCAGGCTGCGATCACATAGAAGTATTATACGGTATCCGGTATTCGCTATTCGCTCTTGGGGAAATAGTGTTTGACATTGACGGGGAAATTATCCCCTTCACTATAAAAGAACATGAACACCTTTAGTTGTCCAAATAGCACAAATAGTCAACGATACTCAAAACAACTTTCAAATATAGCGCTTTTTTATGACCTCGAAAAACAATCAATCTGAACTGCCCTACTATGATGCTTACATACTTCGATAGCTTTGTCTCGACGTCGCGTCATGCTTTGTATCATCTGGTGTTTTGATATTGTACATTGAACAGAAAGTACAAAGCGACAACTAGTATGAATGCAAGGTCTAATGACGTCAGTAAGGGGTCAGAGATTTTCGAGATCCACGGATATTAAACAATACATATAATAGTTTACTGGGTGTATATTCCAGGGTCTTATGAAACTCTTCGTACACTAACAAGCGTAATCTCACTCAGCCAGTTCAAAGAGATTGTTTTTGAGGTCGTCAAATACAGGATTGCGAGGCGGTATATTTGAACATTTTATGAGCGTCGTGCATAATTGGAATTTTATGTTGCTATTTTTCACTCAGTTTTGTTATAACAAATTTATAAAAACTACTTGATATTTTCTTTTCGTGTAACCTTTAACCTTTTGTGTGAGCATTCACGTACAGCATGATATCACTGCGTATGCTCTGTAATGTGTGCTGAGGGAGGCTTTAGTGCCACTATAAATCATCTGCATTCAACTGGGAATGCTACACAAAATGTGACCCGTCATATCGAAAGGTACCTTTAATAGCGGCATAGTAAATTACGAGATACAGACTATTGAAGCTGAGCATAGTCAAAAACCACGTCCAAGGTCGAATTTCTAATTTCATCAGAAATGTTACCTTTGAAGTGTATTCTATCATCATCAGGTTCCAACATCCAAAACACAAAACAAATGTTTTAAAATCCGAGATAAAAATCCTTTCTCCATTCACGTTTAACCACACTCTTAGAAGGCCGGGATCAAATATACGAGTAGTTTTCCGGATCATTTTATTTTGATCCTTTAAGGATCACTTTTGATCCAACGTGGACCGTTTTGATCCTTTTTCGGATCAAATTCACCAGGATCATTTTTGATCCGGTTTTAGGATCATGTTATTTTTATCCTTTTTGATTACAATATCAAAGTTTTGATCCGTATTTCTGGATTACTTTGATACGGAAAGGATATATTTTGATATATTTGATACCGCGTTTGGATCTAACGTGATCTTTTGTTTCATATTTGAGTACACCCATATCCACTACATAGCCGGGAATGTATACAATTGTTTAAATACGATGATTTAACCACACTTGACAGCTGCCAGTCCACGGTGGCCGAGTGGTTAGAGCGCTGGTCTCATAATTACATGGTGTGCGTGCGGCGTGGGTTCAAACCCTGCTAGGGTCACTTCAGTGTGATGTTTTTAGGCAGATCTTAAAAGAAATAATTGATCCTTTTTTCGGATCAAGAATTGTGATCCTTATATTTGATACCTAAAAAGGATCAAAATTGATCCTTTTTGTCTCATATTTGATCCTTCCTTTCTAAGAGTGCTGCAGTACAGAAACTTTAAACTTGATTTTCTCAGAACTTTACTTTTCTGAATCAACCCGATACCTTTTACCAATTTGGATTTAACTTTGTAATCAAACATCCAATAACCAAATGCAAGGTATCATTTGAAAGCTTAAAACATAATATTTCAGATGAGATCAAAAAATCAATTTTAATTTTGCCGACCTTAAGGTACCTTTCGATATGACGGGTCACAAATCTCATGAGAAACCATAACTCATTGACACTGCTAAGTATACATTTGGTAACAATAGCCTTACGAACGATTAAGAATGTTTATTTGATTACTTCGTAAGATTTCATACGAACGTCTTGCGGTGGCCTTACGAAAGAGTGTTTACTCATAATCAGTTCGCAAGGTCGCAGATATTTCTTACTTTGTTCGCGCGAAAGACTTGTGAACTAATTAGGTACAATAATAAAGTGTGGAAAAGGGGAGACAAGACAACATAGAGGGAAAAAACATAAAGGGTATTAACAGAAAGTGTAGAAGAGAAAGAAAAAAATCAGTAGGGTAAAAATGATTTTACGCCTCAAAATACCGTCATTTCAACAAAATTCCTCGCTTATGAAAAAAGAGTGTGACATCATATTAAAATTCCCCTTGGCGCCACTATCACAAAGCATACTTGCACTTAATTCTTCAAAATTCAAATTGGATTACGGTATTCTGTCCCCCTGAAATTACAAATCAGTCGCAGAGCTATTACTCGTTCTCATAATAAACATTAAAAGAACAACGCACGATTGCATCTTCTGAGTATTGAAGCCAGCCAATGGTATGTCCACCGCACAGCGATATTAATGTATTGATAACGTACCAGAATAATGTTGCGCTAAGAACACATAACATACAGTCTGCGCACACTCCGAACACACTACAAATAGCTACAATCAGTAAGCGCAAACGCCGAACTGATATCATCCTTTCATCCTTGCAAAGCTCCGGGGCAAAGCTGGGCGAATCGATAGAAAACACGTGCGCTAAGCTCTCTTGTAAACGATCAAATCAATCAAAAGATTGAATGCCTGTTCCTCTTTACCCGGGGAGGGGGTGCGTGGAAGATTACACAGGTATTGAGAAGATGGGGATAGGCCTATAGGGCATCGAATTCGATCTTGTGCTGTGTGAGTTGCTCATAATAGGTTATCTAATTTAACCTGGCATCTTCGGAAAGGGTCTATATCAAATTAATAAAGAATATTTTGGTTGATCATTATAGTGAATTTTAAACTATCAAAAATAAAGCTTCTAACATGTCAAATATGCCTAGAGTGATCACTCCCAATTTGCATTCTCTTTTCACTCAGAATAAAATATTCCTCGTATAGGAGTGAAATTTCACTCCTTAAAAGAGAGAATTTCACTCCTTAAAAATAAACTTCACTCGAATAGAGAGAATTTAACTGGAATAGAGAGAATATCACTCGAACAGAGTGGAATTTTAAAAAATGATGCCTTATTAAAAAGCAGAATGAAATTCTACTCGTTTACATTACATTAAGATTAAAATTGTTAAAATGTTGTAAGCCTAGTACTAGTCATGAAACAGTTACATTTTACTATTTTTGTAATAATTATTACGTCACTCTTACATTTGGTTTTAAATAATGTGTTTACTTGAAAGGTTCGGCCGCGCATAGTGTAAACAGGTATGACAGATACAATAGTTGTCCTGGATAGGACAGCATATATCGTTTCACTCATTTTTGGTTTATAAACATGATAAAGATCACCTTCGAAACTGGCTCGCATGTGGTTACCCGGGCACAAATATCAGTTATCCCGGCCAAGAACCCAGCACCCGGCAATCAGTAACAGCTGTTATGTAATATCTTGGTAGCCCTTGAAATGAAATTAGCTCTTATGTGTGGCATTATCAGTATAGCGTAATAAAATACATTCAAAATATTGATGCTTAATCACTTCATTTTAAACAGGCCGCTTTTAAAGAACAAAGACATTAGCTATTCATGATGATCATTACGATACGCATGAGTACATGGTTTCCGTCTATTGAATAAAACTGTTTACACACCAGTATCTTGATCTTGCTCAGGTCTATTAAATAATGGTAACTTTGCTTTGAGATACGAAAAAGAACGATAAACATCCAATTTAGACGAGCAAAGTTGGCAAAATTGAAAATAAGTTGGCATTTGGCGTTGCTGCAAATGTCTTAGGTAAGGTGCCATTAACACTAGAAAACTAGCGGATTATCTGACAAAACTAGCCAAAAAATATAATTTCAGATTAAAAATACCTTTCATTTTCATGAAAATAAATATTTCAATAAAAATACATTTTTTTTTTAAATACAGAACTCGCTCAAATTTTAGTCGATTTTCGTCATCTAAGAATATTTTTGTTCAGTAAAGTGCTCTCAATATGTCTTTATGCATGAATAGTGATCGTTTTTCTGCATGAGACAATCGGAAGCTTAGAAAATTATCGTGGATGTTCGGCAAAATTCGGAAATGTTACTGAACCAGTAGGATAGTGAACGGATGGCGTGCTATTATTTTGGCTGTATGAATATCGCTGTGCACCGGTCATGTCAAATATCAACATTTGCTTGATATGTGATTATATTACTATAATGCTAATCCCAGAGAGATGATAAGCACCTCTCTAGCACATACTCATTAAAAAGCATTCATTTGAATAGGAATTACAAAGGCGAAGTTCTTACGATGTTCGTACGGCAGCCGTGCGAACGCCGTACGAGCATCGTGCGGCAACCGTATGCAGGTATTCGAAAGGCATTCGTAACAAATCTTTGGCATGACAATTGACCAGGCTGCGAACTTTAAGAACTGGTTTTGATCGCACGATGTTCGTACCACGTTCGTACGAAACGGTCAAAACAACTGTTCGTAGCTTGTTCGTAAGGCGTTTGCGACCAGTCGTAAGGGTATTTTTTTAATATATTTTAAAAACAAAACTCATTTCTGTCAAGGGGAAATACATCTTATAACATTGACCTGAAAAGAAATTGAA
>JXSR01S073385.1:74898-88951 GCA_000969725.1 Ophiothrix spiculata
ATTCAATCTCATGGTTTAAATCATATCTATGTAATAGGCAACAGATTGTTAATGTCAACCAAACTGAGTCAAAGCCTATGTATATCTCATGCGGTATTCCACAGGGGAGCATATTAGGCCCACTGCTATTCCTGTGCTATGTAAATGATATGTCATCAAGTGTTAATTGTAGCTTGTTACTTTATGCTGACGATAGCGCCCTTCCGGGAAAGATCCTAAAGTTATTGCATCTAATTTAAGTCAAGAACTTGAATCCTGCAGGCAATGGTTAATTGATAACAAATTGTCTTTACATCTTGGCAAAACTGAGTCCATTCTTTTTGGATCAAAAATCAGGTTAAGCAGGGTTGATAAGTTTGAAGTCAAATGCGATGGTAATATTATCACCCCAACCGATTCTGTTAAATATCTTGGAATTACTCTTGATAATGATGTGAGTGGCGAAAGTGTTGCAAAATCTGTCATCAAAAAGGTGTCCAGCCGTTATACAGACAAGGACATTTCCTAAATGAAAGAAGTCGTGCAACCCTTTGTAATGCACTTATCCAATGCCATTTTGATTATTGTTGTTCTTCTTGGTTTTCCTCTCTATCAGTTAAACACAAAAAGAAGCTGCAGGTTATGCAAAACAAAATGATTCGTTTTATCTTGAACCTTGACCCAAGGGCCCACATTGGTATTAATGAATTGAAGAAGGTTAAGATGCTGAGAGTGGAAGATAGAGTCAAACAACTCAAGCTGAACCACATGTATAAAATCTACCATGAAATTGCACCTGGGTATATGATTTCACAAAGGAATAGTCTTGTTTTATAACAAATGAGACGGCATTCAACTACATCGGTTAACAAAAACTAGAAGACTCTTATATATATTATTATGGAGTTATTAAAAAAAATATAACAATTTTGCAGGCTGACAATTGCAATATGGCAACATTAAATGTTGTTACACGTGACCGAGTGAATAAAGCGCCCGTCTTGTAACCATAGGTTTTGAGTTCGAGCCCGTTCATGTCAACATGTTGTATTCTTAGTAAAAGGCACTTAATTGTTATTGATAATGTGGTAGTTGTTTGTAAAATATTAGCGCTTTAGCTGCAGCCTGCAACTTGCATTGCGTTGGTTTTAAATGTTAATAATATAGCAATATAGCAATATAGGCTTTGGTTAACGATTGAAATTTGAAAAAAGAACATAACAATTGTAATATTTTGTTGATTCTGTTATTTCTAATGATTTTGATGTAGCTTTTCTGGACATTGATATTACAGCTGTTATTGTTGTTGAAACTTATGAAGATCAAGCTTCATCTTCAAGGTTAGGTATTGTGTTTTTCGACGTTGAGCGATGAAAACTGACGTAATATATGCAAGAAAAATTATCATCCCTAAATGTAATGTTTTCGGTGTTGATGTCAAATCTCTCAGGACGTTTCAACTGATGCATAGTCTCAGGACGCTTCAACTGATGCATAGTCTAACTGTTCGTGTGAAACGAATCTTCAACCCGT
Organism: Ophiothrix spiculata; assembly: GCA_000969725.1. NCBI lineage: Eukaryota > Metazoa > Echinodermata > Ophiuroidea > Amphilepidida > Ophiotrichidae > Ophiothrix > Ophiothrix spiculata. The sequence goes on from JXSR01S073385.1 coordinate 76,411, forward strand.
GTGAAAGGAATCAATCATTTTAAATCCCAGAAGATATGAATATTTTAAATTAGGCAAAATATTCATCGACGCATACTTTACTTCATTCTTTTTCTTGATCAAAACAGCATTGTCTCCTAGGAAAATATTAAGTAATAAAACAGTAATATTTAGGAAGATGATCAATGCTTCAAAACAATATTTGCCTTTTATGAATCTTAGAAGAGAAAATTTAGTATAAGGTTTAAAAACCTTTGAATGCATGTCATTTTTGTTACTATAGTGTAACACTCGTCTTACCAGGGGGTTGCCCTCGAATGTATTATTTGTTTTTCCTTCCGTTACATAAAAAACAAACAAATAGATACCAAAATTTACCAGATTTGTTACAAAAATTATGTGCTTTATCAACAATACAATGACAATCTGATGTCGCAGAGGATAAAAACGTTTACCTAAATCATGTGTGTATGTGTTTTCTTTTTCTTTTTTTCTTCGTTTGCTTCTCAGGTCTCAGTAGAAAAATATTCGACAAGGGGTATTGACCGAACAAAATAGAATTGTTAAAGGATATCAAAATGAATTTTGAGAGGTCAGTGAAGGTGCCAGCTAAGAACTCGAGGAAGTGAAAAATCCTCATTAATTGCCAAGCACCAGCTTGAGACAAAGTGCGTTACCTAAAGTATAACATTATTTGACTCATATTCGGAAGAAAAGGTCATTAAATTACCAAATTATAGTTTACTTAAAGAGGGTGTTTGTAAGATGTAATAACATATTATAATTAAACTGGTAATACATACATTTAGTGATTTAAAAAACTGCATCCTATTAGATTATACTATGTTTTTTTTTCTTTGAGAGCTTTTTGCATGTGCTATTAATCAACGCATCTATCTAGTTAAGGCCATTCTATTCAGTCAATTCAGTCACTCAGACTATTTCCAATCATTAAATTCGAATTCGGAAGCACAGTAGGAAGTACTTCTACTTGACTGTTGAGTACCAACACTATTTGCATATTATTTACTGCCTTTCTCAAGAGAGATGTATCGTCAGAAAGTGCTATTGCTTAAACTGGGTGTAATAAAGAATACAATAAAGTAAAGATTACTAATGGAATTTCAAATTTTTGCCATAGAGTTTTCTGTGTTCTCCTTCTCGTCATGTCTTTTTTAGGTACGCCAAGCCAAGAGATCGCCCAAATCCCTAATCAGACTATGTGAGACGTGTAAAGCAAGTAAAAGCTGGTTTCAAATTTTGACAGATTGTAGGCTTGATACTTCTTATTGAATTACAAACAATATTTTAGAAATATACTGAGCTGATTTTGAATGATAATGTAACAAACCCGTGTTATTTTGCCCGAAAATCCCGATGTAAATTACGACTCTGAGTTTGCCCTGTTTGAGCTGTGAATTGCCTGTTTTATGTATCTATATTATCTACATTTTGTCTGATATACGCATTCGCATAATTTACTTACAAATTGAGCATTCCAATGAGGCAAAAATTGCAATTTGTATGTAAACAAAAGAACAATACGGCATTCTAATATTTATGTTTTAGATTTTAGTTCACGATCTCAACGCTGCCTTGATAGCTCAGCTGTAGATCACTCGCTTTGTAATGCATGACTAACTCCTGACATAATCCATGGTTCGAGTCCCCGCAAAGGCTTAAAAAATAGTTAGGATTCACATTTTCCTGAGCAGATGGATTCCCTTTACCCTTAATGACTTAAATAATGCTAACATCAATTTAAAATATTATTCAAGCATTGTACGCAATATTTTGTCTTCATTTTAGAGAATATGTCCAAGCGAATATCGTAAGTGAATGTCTTTCAGGTGAGCGAAAGAACATATAACAGACTTCCTTTGAAAACTATTTAGAACAAGTATTTTGTATCTTTTCTTCAAAATAACCAGACTAATTTATAACAAGACAATGCGTGTTTCATACAAGAGTGTAATGTATATTACATCAGCTGTCTAATAATTGGCAAAGGAATAGTCTTGTCTTGCTATTATAACAAATGAGACAGCATTCAGCTACATCGGTAAACAAAGACTACAAGAGTCTTACATTACATTGGAGTTATTAAAGAAAAGAAAACAATTTTGCAGGCTGACAATTGCAATATGGCAACATTAAATGTTGTTACATGTGGCCGAGTGAATAAAGCGTCCGTCTTGTAAGGTTTTGATTTGAGCCCGTTCATGTCAACATGTTGTATTCTTAGTAAAAGGCACTTAATTATTATTGATTATGTGGTAGTTGTTTGTAAAATATTAGCGCTTTAGCTGCGGCCTGCAACTTGCATTGCGTTGGTTTTAAATGTTAACAATTAGCAATATATATATAGGCTTTGGTTAATAATTGTAATATTTCGTTGATTCTGTTATATCAAATGCTGTCGATGTAGCTTTTCTGGACATTGACATTACAGCTGTTACTGTTATTGAAACTAATGAAGATCAAGCTTCATCTTCAAGTTCAGGTATTGTGTTTTTCGACGTTGAGCTATGAAAACTGACGGAATATAAAGTAAACTAATTATTTATCATCCCTTAATGTAATGTTTTCGGTGTTTATATCAAATCTCTCAGGGAGCTTCAACTGATAGATAGTCAAACTGTTCGTGTTAAACGAATCAACCCGTGTAAAAAAAAATCAATCTTTTTAAATGCCAGAAGATATGAATATTTTAAATTAGGCAAAATATTCATCGACACATACATTGTACTTTACTTCATTCTTTAAAAAAATATATAAAGATGATCAATTGTTCAAAACAATAGTTGTCTTTTATGATTTTTTTTAATCATAGAAGAGACAATTTAGTATAGGGTTAAAGCACATTAGAATGCATGTTGCTGTTATTGCAAAAGGTAACATCATGTGGTTACTTTCAACAAATTCGGTAACCTTTTAATGTTGAAAGCAAGCATTACCAAAAAGAAACTGTGTCTGGTTTGTGTGTAAGCAACAAAAGGAAGGTTTGTCTCAGAAACATTTTGCAAAAGAAGCTATGCGGTATGCGATTTTTTTATTATTATATTTTTTTTTTTGAACATTAGCTATCGGTATACGATATTTTTTTAACGCTCAAAAACTTTGATCGCTTAACTTACATATATGAAGTACCAAGTTTCTACGTACGATTCCGACCGTTTTAACTATGGCAAATAAAACGTATCCCGAACAGTGGTCGATCGCTGGATTACTATCGATAAGAAAAAGACCAGCGGGTTTCTGAGTCATACTTTTTTTCTGCCTTATTTCAAGTTTTTCTCTAATCCTAAAATCACAAAAACGTATTTTATAAGTTGTACCATCTATTGTAAAAACTGTGAAAAATAAACGAGTAAATAAACCTCTGGCGTGACATTTGAGTAATATTGAACATGAAGACATACTCGTTAGTCATCGTGATCAAGATGAAGATCGGTCATAATTGTCTGGTAAAACATTTAATGAGAAGATGGGGTTTAAAGTCTAGACATACATTTGTGAGTGATCCTTTAAGGGTAAACGACTTTGATTGCTCAGAGAAATGCAAAACAAATTTACATTTTGATTAAAAAAGAGAAATATTTTTCAACTTAAACCATACCTTCGGACACAAATCAGCCATGCATGCCGAGGCACGAAAGACCCACTCTGTCAACTTGGTAGACTTGAGATCGGTAAGTGAAATATAAAGCATAACGCGATAGCTTATATAGGACTAAAACAATGAATGATATTAAAAACAGACAATACAAAACTCATAATTGCTTCACATAAAACAGGTGTTAATTAGGAAACAACTGTATATAATTGTTGAAAATTATGCTAAAGTTCTAGAATTTAACACTACAAGGCAACAAAGAAGTTTCATTCTGCATTTCGCAAAAGTGATGAATAAATCATAATTATTGATTCAATACATCTCAAATTACCAATAAGGTTTCAAATTATGAAATGCAATTACTGGTTAAAACAAAATTTCTTCTACTTCAGTTTTTAAAGATTTTGTAGTCGAAGAAGAACAATCTAGAATCCAATTTATTGTAAATCTTTCCTCTTTCCATCATAAAGCTTCCTTCCGGTATATTATACCTTTAGAAAGGGACACCCAATGTTCAACATTGATTGCTTTATAATGGAAACACAAAATGTTATTAAATGAAATATGAGTACATGAATCGATTGTTTCTTAAAATTCCTGCTTTTCATATACATGTAGATGACGTTTTTAGTGAGATTCAATACTCTAATTTCATCGTCAGTATGATTAATATGTTATTCTAAAAATAACAGGAGAAAAGGAATACAGAGGCAAGGAAAGTAATGATAGTTTCGGGTGTCTTTCGACTGTTTTTTCACAAGATACCAACTATTTCGTGTCACAAGTACTTGTTTGTGCATACATTGCCATGCATTTTCCTTTTAAATCGGAGGCCTGGTTATGAAAACCATCATATGTTTGACATAATAATAATAATAAAAGGGGATTTATAAAGCGCCTCACATCGATAAAAACAACCCCGAAGCACTTGACAAAAGCAAAAGATTAAAAACTACTTAAATACAACTTAATAAATCATTACATACGCAACTATTATATACAAAAGTTATACACAAACAAATATTAAAGTCAGTAAGAAATGCAGCATAAAAAGTTCTTGCCAGCAAGGAACCATCAAAATGGTAATGTACATACACCAATTAAAAGTCAAAGTTCATTCACATAGAGTAAAAAGATGTCTTCAAGGATTTCTTAAATGATTGCACTGTTGGAGCCCGTTTAATATGTTCCGGTAGTCTATTTCATTCTTTCACATACATCACATAATATGTATAAGAAAATTGTTGTGTATTTATACCTAGACACCGTCATTACGAGATTGCACTGGAATTGTATATATTAAATAAGTGGCTAACAAAGACGTGTTGAACACAATATTAGGTATAGGTCATGATGCCTATAATATATACGCCTTATCGGTCAGTTCATAGGTCATTGGACCACATTGGAAATACATTTGCAAGAGTAGCCAGACTTTATGGTCCATCCTAACATATGTTGGTTTTGGTACTGATTTAAATTATATGCTTTTGTATGTTGTTTAAAGCCTTTTCAGGGAAGTTGTTATTTTGATAATGATATTTTGAATGTTTTGTTAATATTTAATGTTTTCATCTTTGTACCATATATGCTGAATAAATAACAAACAAACAAACAAACCTGTGAAGCCGTGTATTTAAGGCCATATAAAAACATTTCAACAGATAAAGAAATAAGACGGAGATTCCATGATGGAAAAATTGCATCGTATAAAAACACATTACACAACGGGTTTTTTTTTGTGTGTGTATGTGTGTGTAATTTTGAGAGACAGAGCTTGCATGTTTAATATTAATCAACGCATCTACATTTAATGTATTTTGTTGATGCCATTCTATTCAGTCAATTCAGTCCGAATTCGGAAGCATTGCAGGAAGCACTTCTAATTGACTGTTGAGTACCATCGCTATTTACATATTATTTACTGTCTATCTCAAGGGGGTCCATAGTCGTATACGGAAGTGCTGTTGCATAAACATGGTGAAATAAAGAATATGATAAGATTATTGGAATTTCCTATCATTTCTGCAGAGTTTCCTGTGTTCTCCTTTTCCGCAAGTCTTTCTTAATTACGCCCAGCCATGCGTTCGCCCAAATCCCTAATCAGACTAGGTTTGACGTGCAAAGCTAGTACATCTTAAAGGTTATATGCAAAGAAGTTGAACACTGAGCAGTAATGAACCAATTAACACTAATATAGGACGAATACACAACAATTCCTGCATTGTTTTGCTTCCCAATAAAAATAAAAGCATTTTTAGAATACACAACACAAACCTATACCACTTTGAGTCCACTGAATTATGACATGCATAAAGGTTACCTGACCTGTGCAACTAGCTTCTGCAGTGCATAGAAGTGTATGAGTTTAAGCAGTATTTTTGTGTGTTAAAATTTTTCACTTACCTATTATTGACTGGTATTAAGTTAATTATATTCCAAATGATGCTTTACAATAATGTATGAATCTCAAATGATATTAAAAGAAAACTTTAAAAAACTATTTTCAAATTAAACACTGTTTCTAGTCAAAAGTCAAAAAATATTCCAATATATATTATCAAAACCCCATTGGTTTGCATTGTGACTGGCAACACTGCATAATTCTTGGGTAACCCTTTTGCTTGTCATTTTGGGTGTTGCTTGGATCATTGGTTTTTGTGGGCTGGTCATTGAGTAATAGTTATTTTATCTTATTTTGCTGTTGCTTTGGTGAAAATTGGCTACTTTTGTGTTTAATTTGTTTGATACAGCTGAATTCTAGACTTTGGTGTCAAATATGCCCAACCTTTGCATGTAACCTTTAAAAGAGCTGGATAGCTATAAATCTAAGCTTAGTACGCATTGGTAACACATTCAACATATGCTCTTTATAAAATATCCCTTTGCTGATCAAAAAGTAACTATAGAAGTTACTGATAACATTATGACAATTAAAAAAAAAATAGATGTATTAAATGCAATGGCTCAATATTTCTATTTGTAGAAAACATAAGCCTTATATAAACACTTCACGTGACGTGAAAAGAGACCGTCCCACCAATTGCTTAAAAACGTTTTTAGTGGGATTCAATACTCTTATGTCATCGTCAATGTGATTAATATGTTATTCTAAAAATAATAGAAGCAAATTAATACAAAGGCAAGGAAAGTAATGGTAGTTTCGGGTGTCTTTCGACTGTTTTTTCACAAGATACCAACTATTTCGTGTCACAAGTACTTCTTTGTACATTCCCATGCATTTTTCTTTTAAAACGGAGGCCTGGTTATGAAAACCATCATATGTTTGACATCACATATATTAAAAAATGTGTGTGCATTTATATCTCATCAGCTAGCCACCGTTATTACTAGAGATTGCACTAAAATTGTATATATTAAATTATTGGCTAACAAAGACGTGTTGCACACAATATTAGGTATAGGTCATGATGCCTATAATAGATACGTCGTATCGGTCAGTTCATAGCACCTGTGAAGCCGCGAATTTAAGGCCATATAAAAACATTTTAACAGATAAAGAAAAATAGAACAGAGATTTCATGATGGAAAAATTGTATCGTATAAAATTACACAATTTTGTGTTTTGTTTTTGTTTAATTTTGAGAGACAGAGCTTGCATGTTTAATATTAATCAACGCATCTACACTTAATGTATTTTTTGATGGCATTCTATTCATGCAGTTCAGTCCGAATTCGGAAGCATAGCAGGAAGTACTAATTGACTGTTGAGTACCCATCGCTATTTACATATTATTTACTGTCTATCTCAAGGGGGATGTATAGTCGTATACGGAAGTGCTGTTGCATAAACAGAGTGAAATAAAGAATACAATGAGATTATATGAATGTCCTACCAATTCCTGTGTTCTCCTTTTCTTCAAGTATTTCTTAAGTACGCCCAGCCAAGCGTGCGCTCAAATCCCTAATCAGACTATGTTTGATGTGCAAAGCAAGTTCATCTTAAAAGAGCGGGATACCTATAAATCTAAGCTTAGTACGCATTGATAACACTTTTAACGTATGCTCTTCATAAAATATTCCTTTGCTGATCAAATAGTAACTATAGAAGTAACTGATATCATTTTGACAATTAAAGAAAAAACTCAAATTACATGTATTAAATGCAATGGCTCATTATTTCTATTTGTAGAAAACATAAGCCTTATAAACATTCACGTGAAAAGAAACCATCCAACCAATTGCTTAAAAATATTTGTATGGGGCTAACATGAAATACGTAATTAAAGTATTACTAGTTATTACGTCTTTCGATACTTTGTTGTGATGTAATGAATAAATGAAACAGTAGTGTATTTGTCGTAAATAACGACAACTCTAATTCACTTCAAAACACTGGATGCTTAGGCTTGACGTCCAAAGGCATTCGCTCACCCGAGAGACATTCGCTCGCGATATTCTCTCAGACTTATTCGGTCAAATGGAGAAATAATGACACTTACACTACTTTAGAATTGATTAACTTAATTACTTAAATAATGCTAACATCAATTTAAACAATATTCAAGCATTGTAAGCAATATTTTGTCTGAATATGTCCGAGCGAATATCGTGCGTGATTGTCTCTCAAGTGAGCGAATGTCTTTGGACGCCAAGCCTTATTGCAATAATACAGCTACATCATATCTGTCGTCATTGGGTATTATCAACAATGGAACCTATAACAGACTTCCTTTGAAAACTATTTAGAATAAGTATCTTGTATCTTTTCCTCAGAATAACCAGACTAATTTATAACAATACAATGAGCGTTTCATGTAAGAGTGTAATGTATATTACATCAGCTGTCTGATAATTCGCAAAGGAATAGTCTTGTTTCGCTATTATAACAAATGAGACAGCATTCAGCTACATCGGTAAACAAAGACTACGAGACTCTTACATTACATTGGAGTGATTAAAAGAAAAGATAATAGTTGTGCAGGCTGACATTTGCAACATGGCAACATTAAATGATGTTACATGTGGCCGAGTGAATAAAGCGCCTGTCTTGTAATCCATAGGTTGTGATTTCGAGCCCGCTCATGTCAACATGTTGTATTCTTATTAAAGGCACTTAATTCTTATTGCTTATGGGGCTGTTGTTTGTAAAAAAAAGTAGCGCTTAAGCTGCGGCCTGCACATTGCATTGCGTTGGTTTCAAATGATAAAAATTTATAGTTTAAGCTTTGGTTAACTATTGAAATTGTAATATTTTGTTGATCCTGCTATTTCTAATGCTTTTAATGTAGCTTTTCTGGACATTGATATTACAGCTGTTATTGTTGTTTAAACTTATGAAGATCAGCTTCATCTTCAAGTTAAGGTATTGTGTTTTTCGACGTTGAGCGATGAAAACGGACGGAATATGCAGGCAAACTTATCATCCCTTAATGTAATGTTTCGGTGTTTATGTCACATCTATCAGGGAGCTTCAACTGATGCATAGTCTAACTGTTCGTGTGAAACGAATCTTCGACCCGTGTGAAAGGAATCAATCATTTTAAATGCCAGAGATATGAATATTTTAAATTAGGCAACATATTCATCGACGTATACTTTACTTCATTCTTTTTCTTGATCAAAACAACATTGTCTCCTAGGAAAATATTAAGTAAAAAAACAGTAATATCTAGGAAGATTATCAATGCTTCAAAACAGTAGCCAAGAGATCGCCCAAATCCCTAATCAGACTATGTTAGACTTGTAAAGCAAGTAAATCATAAGTCTTAAAAGAGTTAGACAAACTGTATATATGCCAGGTAAAAAGCTAGGCTCAATGTGCAATGGTAACAGGTTTATAAAGCATTCTTTTTACAGATCAAATAGTAACGAATAGAATCTGCTAATTACATTATAATCTTACAGATACTGTAAACGCCAATATTTTCGCGCTCAGTAATTTTCCCGCACGGCCAATGTTGGACCATTTCGCGCGTGTGTTTTTTCGTGCACGTGAACATTGGCCGAGTATGAAATAACCTTTGCAACAAATACAAATTATTTTTCGCGGTGCATTTATTTTCGCGCTAATCCCATTTTGTGCGAAAAGCGCGAAAATAAATGTAGCTTGAAAAATACCTCTTATACAGTAAAGTAAATGCAAGGATTCAACGTTTTTAGTTGTAGAAAAACCTAAACATTATAAACACTTCACAGGAATAGTTAGTCGAAACCAGATGCTTAAAAACATGTTTACGGTGTTAACGTGTAAATAATGCAAGTACTGGCCATTGCACCTTTCTTCATTTCGTGTTCTAAAATAAATCAATGATACAGTTGTTTATTCTACTTTAAATTAAAATATATTCTGTAGAGTTCCTTATGAATGACAAGTCTAATTCATAACAATAACAAGACACCGAATATTTACTGCAATGATACTGTTGCATCAACTGTGTCGTCATTTGGGTATTAACAAAGGAATCAAAACATTTTTCCTTTGAAAACTATACAGAACAAGTGTATTATATATTAACCTTAAAATAACCAGACTAATTTATAACAAGACATTGCATGTTTTTATGCAACATCGCGATGTATATTACATCCGCTGTCTGATAATTCGCAAAGGAATAGTCTGGTTTTGGTATTTACACGAATGTGATGACATACAGGAACACCGGTAAATAAAACCAAATATCTTATCATGGAGTGCTTCAATACAAAAGTAACAATTTTAACAGGTTGACAATTTCATTGAAACATGGCAAAGTTGAATATCATTACTGCTGTTGTTATGCTGCACTTAATTTTGTTGTTTATGTCATTGTTATTAATATTACAGCTGTTACGTTCAAGTTCTTGTGTTGTATTGTTGACAATGTGGTGTAACACGTTGCTTATAGGTACAAAACACATCAATGATCGGCTAGGCAAATATTGGAAGGTATTTATACTGCGTGCTGAGCACTTGGATGTCTTAAGGTGCAGTATGTCAGCCACAACGCTTTACATGAGAGAACCCTAGGTCGCTTACAGACGCTGTTCACACAACTAACCGGAAAAACGACATGGAAAAAATGGGAAGAAGACCGATTGTTAGATGAAGGAGGAAACCAGAGTACCCACAGGAAACCTACCAAGACGGGTATGGAATCGGTCAACCAGATTCACGTCAACTACTGGCCAGCCGCATTAGTCCTTTTTTGGCGAAACAGACATATTGACAGAACTTCACCAACCGCATTACCACAGGAGTAGCGTGCCATTCTGAGACTGAACAGAATAGGTCTAAAACAAATCTCTATGTCCTTGCAAGGAATTGAACTAGGGACCTAATGCACCCGAAGCGAGAGCTTTACCAGTGTATTACAATACTCCTTAAATATAAATATACAATTATTAATCTTCAATTTTTGATTTTTTTTACACTAAAATATAATAAATGTACAGTATGTTCATTTTGTGTTTGTTGCATGTTTGTTTATCTTATTAGAATAGTTTAGTTAAAGCTACGGTCATAATGTTCGTACGATCAAAGGATTCGTACGAATCATTTAAGAGGTTCGTACGACATTCGCACGGCGTTCGAAAGAATAGGTATATTTTTTTACAAATATCTGACAAATGTTCATTTTTATGAAATTTCTTTTCAGGGCAATGTTAATAGATGTATTTCCACTTGACGAAAATGAGTTTTGTTTTTTAAAACAGATTAAAAAAATACCCTAACGACTTAGAAACAAGACTAACGCCTTTAAAACAGGCTGCGATCAGTTGTTTTGACCGTTTCGTACGAACGTCGTACGAATGCCCCAAAACATAGTACAATCAAAACCAGTTCTTAAGATCACAGCCTGGTCATTTGTCATGTTAAATATCTTGTTACGAATGCCTTGCGAATACCTGCATACGTTTGCCGCACCGCGTTCGTACGGCGTTCTTTGTATGTTGTTCTTATAATGTTTATTATGTGAACGAGTAAAGGCACTGCGACTGATTTTTAATTTCAGGGGGACTGAATACCGTACTTACTTGAAGTTGAAAGTATTGAGTGCGAGTATGCTTTGTGATAGTGGCGCCAAGAGGAATTTGAATATGATGTTACCCCTCTTTTTTCATAAGCGAGGAATTTGTTGCAATGACGGTATTTTGTGCGTAAAATTACTTTTACCCTACTCTTTTCTCTTTCTCTTATTCTACACCTTCTCTTAATACCCTTTCTTTATTTGTTTTCCTCTATTTCGTCTTGTCTCACCTTTTCCACGCTTTATTCTTGTACTTTATTGACAATTCACAAGTCTATCGCACGAACACAGTCAGAAATATGTGCGACCTTGCGAACTGAGTACACACTCTTTCGTAAGGCCACCGCAAGTCGTTCGTACTAAAGCTTACGAAGTTGTCAAATAATAAACATTGTTAATCGGTCGTACGACCGCCGTACGACCTTTTGTGACCACAGCTTTAGGTAACGCTCTATGGAAATGGTTTTGTTTAAGTAAACACCAACATCTAATCATGTTTTGGAACCCAGGGCAAAATCATTTACTTTTTACTAACTAATTTACAACCCCCTTACAACGAACCACATGTTTTTTTTTAAGTGGGGCAACTGGTTGAATATCATAATTTTTGAGAAAACTGTGACATTTTGATATATAACACTCATCCATTTCAGATATCAGGTAGAAACAAAAACGAAATAGATATAAACGTGGAACGTCGCTTAAAAAGATCAATATTTAAGTTTAGGTATTCGCACTGAGCGATGGAAACTGACGGACTATGAAAGTTTTATGTTTACGGCGTTTATTTCAAGTCTCTAAAGGAGTTTCAACTGATAAATAGTCTTAACAGCTCGTGAGAAATACATCTACATCCCATGTGAAATGAATCAATCATCTTAAATGTCAGAAGATATGAATATGTTAACTGAGGAGAAATATTCATCGACACATACTTTACTTCATTCGTTTTTTGATAAAGAAGCATTAAATTGTA
>JXSR01S073387.1:12932-26503 GCA_000969725.1 Ophiothrix spiculata
AGTTCTTTGATTGCTGATTTTTATTATGTTATGAATAAAGTAATGCATCATTCTTTTTGGAAGCAGAAGTTCTTTGTATGGATGAACACGCTCAAACATGCACGTTGTCATGAGTCACGAAAATGACATCACATTCATAATTTATCAATAAAAATCAATATTTTGAATAGTTTTTACTAAAGAATAACCGATAGAACAAAACCTTTCAAACTAAAATATAAAAGTTTAAAATCTCAAAGTTAATATTAATTGCTTCTCTCTTTATGGTCAAGGCAGCAGTGGATAAGTAGTTGAAATATATTTATTACCTTATTATCACTGACAAAGTTTCAAATACTCATGTATATTCACAAATAACCTTCATAAATAATCATAATCAGCAATGCGCTTATTTAAATAATGTTTAAACAAATGCCGAGGCTGTTCACTATGAATATATATTGTACCAAGGTATTAATATATATGCAGGGACTTGAGTTCGGTAATTGTATGGAATAAAAAATCAAATTTCAGGTTGAGTGATTTTTATATGTATATTTATACATTGAAATCCTCTTGGATTTCGGAATTTGAAAAAATCATGTATAAGACGACATACTGATATTTGAATCTATCAGATAATATTTATAAATGTCAATACATCTGCCTTCTGACATACTAAACCTTTTCCACTTATAAACGTACACATTCGTTGTGCGGGAGATCGAGAAAGCGTAACAGATAATATGTTCCAATGTGTAATAAATAGCCACAACAATAACAGATATAAATGGGTCAAATTGCATATGTTGTAAACAGTAAACTGTTAAAAAAATATACGCATATCCATAATATGTACAGGTTTCTGTACTTGGCGTGCTGTTCGTTCTTCGTTTCCTCCTCATAATAAATCCTTCTTTTTCACTGGCGACCCTACATTTTAAAAACATTATCTTGTGTTAAGGTTTTGTTTATCTATTTTTAATTTTTCTTTTCAATAATCACTGTGTGGTCAGGGAAAGGTCAGGATGAAAGTAATATAACATTTGAATCAAATATGGAAGTAAAGTGTTGATGAATATCATTCATTCATTCATTTCTCATTCATTTATTCATTCATTCATTCTTTAATTTATTTGTTTCATCTCAGCATACAAAAAGTACATTTGAATCAATGTGGTATAATATAAAATGATACACACTAAGAGAGATACAAATACCTAGGTGTGTAGGTGGAGGCATCAAATTTACAGAATACGAACTTTAATGTACTGAACTTGACACTTATTATTTTTTCTTTTCAATAATCGCTGTGTGGTCAGGGAAAGGTCAGGATGAAAGTGACATAACATTTGTATAAAATATGGAAGTAAAGTGTTCATGTATTATAGCATTCATTCATTCAGTCGTTCATTCAGTCATTCTTTAATGTATTTGTTTCATCTCAGCATACACAAAATACATTTAAATCAATGTGGTATAATATAAAATGATACACACTAAGAGAGACATAAATACCTAAGTGTGTAGGTGGAGGCATCCAATTTACAGAATACGAACTTTAATGTACTGAACTTGATACATATGAAGAAAAAAATTACAATAGAAAAACAAATGAAAACAAAAGAACACTCACAAAGAAAAAAAGAGAGCAACCTTGAATAAAAAGCATAAATCAAATACGTGCATGTGGTCGGTAGGTTACACAGATGTGCATCTCATGAATCCATTAACTGATTGTTGACAATTTGTGATGACTCACCCCGAAAAGGAGGAGTTTGCGACAGAACACTTTCCGAGAAACTGATGAAAATAGGCAGCAAAAAATATAGAAAATAATAAGAATTTCCAGCAGATTTTCTGTTGTAAAGTTTGATCGCCTTGATCAATTTCAACAAGTAAGGTGTAATTTTAAAGTTTAGAAAATGCTCTACCAGATGAAATGATAAAATCAAAATTGATGGGGAAGCGGGTTAGTGTAGCGGTATTTCCCTCGCTTTGCACCAATGAGGTCCCGGGTTCGAGTCCCGCGCCCGGTGCCTTATGTGCATTTGGTTTTCAGTCCATGCTCGCTTCCGCAGGTTTTTCTCCGGGTCCTCCGGTTTTCCTCCTGTACTAAAACTGAATATTAAGAAAGATCTAGGACCCCAATGGAAATAAACTTCATTAGAGGCTTTCTTGGGTTATCCTTGGCTATTAGCCTAAAGAATTCTTTCTTTTTCTTTTCTTTATATCATCTGCAAAGTCCCCCCTTTCGGGGTGAGGCATCATATTTAGTCAGTGATTTTTTATATACACTTCTATATTGCAATATTTGTCGAAAGGTCATCTAGAGACAAACAGTCATATCTTTATCAACATGATCATGGTTTCAATTACAATGGGAGCTAACGGATATATTCGATGAAACTAAACTGTCATTTAAATACCGACTGAGCTCTTCAAAATTTATAGCTAGCCGATGTGATTTTGGAGTAGGTGGAGAGATGATTTTCAGCGAATCATTTACAGAATAGCCAAGATGAACAATCTTTATCAATACAAATACGTTGACATTAAATGGCTACCATGTTGTCACAAGGGAAATTAATCAACTCTACATTGTGTATGTTTTGAACTATTTGAATATCATTGATAATGCTACCAAACGAACAGGTTTACAAAAGCAAGTGGAAAGTCATTTTCCAGGCTACATTTTATACATACATACAAACATGTTGAGCGATCAAAGATATACATATGACAATGCCTTTTGTTCTGGTAATCGTTGATACAAGTAGGAGCTGATCACGTGAGCAGAAAAGATAGATATGCGTCAGTATACAGAAAATTGCATACGGTTATTGCATATTGATAGTGCTAGGCAAGTTGGGTGACACCTACCTGATCACAAACAGGTAACAACACTGTGATCATGTAGACAGGTTTTGAAAATAAAAAAAATATGTTTACTTAAACATTCTATTTTAGTATCTTCTCATCTGAGATAAATGCGTGGTTGGTTATTTTTCATTAATAACTATCTCGATGTTTTATATATGATACGTTGAACATGTATAAAGCTTAATAGCCACTTGATCTCTATAAACCTTGAAGCTTTCAGCAAGCAGCCGATTAACGCCTATTAACCAATATGACCATTTGGGGGTAGTAAGATAGTTCGTACTATTCGAATCATTCTCACGTACCCAATCTGAAAAACTTATGCTCAGTGTTTGTCCATGAATCGTAGCAACAAAATAAGTAAAAAACAATGCCAAAATCATGAACGTTTCATGTACAAAAATATTAACGGTGGGTGTAGGCTCCTATTTCATCATGTGTTTAATGTACTTTTAACTAATTGACCTTGGTCCCTGACATGCGTTTTGTAAGGTTTAACTCTAAGGTTGTTTTTAGTTTACTCTTTCTCTGAAAATATATGAGCTTGGAAGAGACCATGAGTTCATCATGGATCTAATTTCATGTGTCCGTCACGCACCAACCGAGGTTAAAACAAACAAACAAACAAATCAAAGTATGCAAATCGGTTATGTAAATACATAAGAAATGGAAAATAGTTATTGATTTTATGTATTATGCCATATCCCCTAAATCACAAAGAATTTGGAGGTGAAATTTTGGATTTATAATCAGAAATAAATTGTGCTTTGATTTGACATCATAAAATATACTAGGTCCGGTTGAGCCCTAGGGATGAGATTGTGATTGGAACCTACACCTTTAATACACAAAAGCACAAACCATGAGGTACTTGACGAATAGAATTCACCAAAAGGACTGGTCATCGTATGACATTTCTAATACCTTTATATACCCAACATTTCTGAATAATTATTTCTCCGAGTATATTTCTTTAAAAGTCAAGGCATATATTTTGTTATTTTGTTAAGCGACCTTGCCATTATTATTGTACTGAATACAGTTACAAAACCTACGCATGCACCTTTTAATATTTTAACTAGATTCAGAAATGAACTCGCTAGCGTTACTTGAATATTATGATCCATTACACCATTAAAAAAAGTACAATAATTGTATATGAAATGATATTTCAAAACAGTGGTATCAAGCACTCCTATACGCAAAGTACTTGTTTTTTTATTTATTTTCATAGAGTAAAGATATTTACTCTATAAATTCGTCCATCCCAAACCAGTCGTAAAAGCCACCTCTCGTCATTTTTACTTTTTTAATTATTTGCAAAGACCATGCTTTAATGAACTTCACACGATTTCCAGAAGTCAAGTTATGGTCCGTCAAAGGTTGTCAGGGAGTAAAAGTATAACTGAGATAAACGCGTTCAAAGATCAGTAAGCCCTATATTCTCATTTGATTGTCTTAAAAATTATGCAGATTTATTTCACATTTCCTATCATGTTCTTGAAATGAAACTTTGCTGGTATTTTGTAGTAAATACATGGATTGTAAATCTGTCAAACAATCAATTTCGGCAAATTACGACCTTGACATGTATTTTCACCTGTAGCGCAAAATGAATTTTCTGGTATTCACGACTCATACGGCCTGGACAGCCACAAATATTGACCGCTCTTTCATTTTTCGCAATAGTAAAAACTATTTTCCCTCAGTGATCTTGAGATTATCATAATCTTTGGTATATAGTCTAAGGATCACTTCTGGGCAATAGTTTTTACTATTGCCCTCATGAGCAGTCAATGTTTGTATACCAATGATCCGTGGTAGAGGAATCAGTAGTTTGCTAAATGTTCCTGTCTGCCTTGCACCTAAACACTGCTTTCTTACGAAATATATATTAATATATGCAAACTGTATACGGATACTTGACTTAATGTTTATTTTAATTCAGATTCTAATTTCCACTACACTGCCAATTTGGATTTGTTTTCAAAATAAACATCATTATGATATTTCGTTGAATCTATTTTACCAGGGGTAATTATACATAGTGTGCAGCCAGATTTACCAAACTGAAGTTACATAGCGGGTTGTATTTCATGCATATAAAACCACGTGTGGATTTAGAATACTACATCTCACAATAAATCAAAATAACTATGTCAAGTATCGTGATCTAGTTTAAAACAATTTGAAAATATCTGATTAAAAGATAACTTTCATTTCCAAAACTTAGCACTAAGAAAGATTAGTTCTAATATTCAAAACTAAAAAAATAAATCATTTCACGACATTTTCTCAATTAACAATTGCTAAGTTCAGAAAACAATTTATAGCCTTTATAATTTGCAATTTATTTGATAAAAGAATATAAATAAAATGATGCATCATTCTTTTTTTTTTTACTTGAAATCAAAGTTTTTTGTATGGATGAACACGTTCGAACATGCACGTTTACTTAAGTCACGAGTATTAACATCGCAATCACGAAAACTTATTTATTTACAGTTTCACATTGTTTTAAAATTCCTACATAAGTCACTGAAATAAAATCATGAAATAACTTCCAAATGCTCGCTTTTTTGTGCAAAGGAAAAGATATTTTTTGCTAAATTAATTTGTGCTATCTTTATAAGGCACATGCATTTCATCTTTATTTCCTGCTCAGCACACTCTATACTTTTGTAGTCCACATACTGCGCTATGATTGGGGCCTTCTTTTGAGCTTAGTGTCATCTCTGTAGGTTTTATCCTCCTTGGTTTCATAAAACAAGCACTCAAGATCACTCATGCAGTTAGCCGCTGATTCTTTTATTGATCATCATATTACGACATGTGATAAAAAGCTTTTACTGATGAATAAAAGCCTAGTGACCTTGTTGTTTGGCATAGGAGTAATTGTAATTGTATATCAATTTCAAATGAAACAATTTTGTATTCAAGCTCCCTTTATGGTTGAGCACTTTACCTTTGGATGATTTCACATATGGAATTTACAATTATTAATATACAGTAATACATTTGATAAAGCCTCGGTGATTAATATTTAAATATTTTGCTATAATATACTTACGTTATTTTTGTGTCATCATTTTCTATTTCACATAAAAGTATTCACGTTTGCTGTATATTTGATTTGATCCACTGTCATTTGTAATAAAAATACAGTATGCCAATATTGTAGCATACGATATATTCACATATATTTTAATATCATATTATCTTCCTTTTTTGTTTTAGCAATGAATTTTAATCGAACAAAATGAACTTTATAATATACAAATGAATATATCCACAATTCCCTCTTTGTATATTACATTTATGGAATAATAGTTTTCTTAATCATGAAAATTCCTCAGTCGTGGCTTTGCCTATTTTAATTTATTCGTTCATTGGACTCATGATACAAGTATAGCGCCACCGTCTACCTTTTCAACATCGTCGACCTGTTTAGTTGATCATTATATTCATATAATTGACTGGGGTGTGAATTGGTTTTATTAATTCAATGTTTATCATAAAAAATCGGAAGGAGCATCACGTAAATGTGACAAATCGTCAGATCTGAAAGCACAGTCAAAGTAAAATGATCTTGAGAACTCTCAAATACATAAATTTAATGTGGTGGTACGGGTATGTGATATGTACGGGTTATATCAAGACTACTTCTAAATTCTGTTAATTAACAAATGTGCGTGATTAAATTGCAATAACTCGAAATAACATTTGCCTATTTATTCAAATTGAATCTTAATTGTCAACATATTGATAATTTCATGTTTCATACCTTAAGGATTTTCAATAAGTTAACTAACAATTTATATTTAGCTAACGGCCAGTATGTGGGTTTATTTCATTTTTTGGTAGATTATTTAACCACACTAATGAAATAGTGATCGCATTACAGACTTAAATTATTATCAAAGCTATACATTACACCGAAAGATTATTTCTTTTTAACTCTAGCTACTTATTGTTCTTTATATAGAAAGTATGGAATTAAAAACCTTGCGGGCTGTAACATAATTCTAAGGATTTGTAAATGTAGTGAAACTTTACACTTCATCATTTCGTAATAGTATATTTTGAGAATATATAGTAGTCCGTTAAACAGACAGATGTCGGTGGTAAAGATAACGTAATCTTCTAATTACTACACTTTACTGGAATTTACTTCCATAAATTCATATGTTCAGTAAAATGTATTTCCAAATTATCATCAATTTGAAAAAAGAGCTCCATGCAAATTGGAGTTGAGGTAACACGGATCTATATCAAACGAAGGAGCTGCATATGACGACATTATCTAATCACGAGACTATAATACCTTTTGCAATCACGCCTGTGTTTTAAATATGAAAAACGTATATCAAATAACTTAAAACATTTACAAGATTTTGTGATAAAAGTTGTGTTTTTTAAAAGGTCGGATCAGGCAGGAAAAATCGTACTATATGGGGTGAGTTCAACGTTAAAAACGATGTAATAGGATCTTGCAAAGTTTAAGTTACGGGTGCACTGATACTGGTAATATTTGAACAAGAGGTTGAGATATCAGGTTAATTTCTCTTCGTTTCGCTCATAGATATATGGAAAATGCACGTTTCAAGATATTTAAGTCTTAAGTTATCTTAAGTTCTGTTGTAATTGTGGTAAAGTCGATGTCTAAATGCGCAACATGATGCGCACTTATCGGATTGTTGAGTATGTTTCTGTTTTTAAAAGGTGGTTGATATGTGACAATGATCTTTCATTCATCTTACAGGACAAATTATTTGTAGAAATACAATGATGGTAATGCCAATCGTTATTTGATCTTTATTTTTATACTTCGAACAATATTTTATGGAAAATCATGTAGTTAACAATTAGAATCTCAAATCAAATCCTAAATAATTGCAAAAGTTTGCTTCACTGTCGTTAAATAATACATGTAGAAACTGCTATTGTCTTACCTATTACTCTTTCTTTCAGCTTAAGAACACATACTAATTCAACAAGTTGTTAATAACAGCTCGTCTTCTATAAAAAACTTATTAAAACTAACGACACCTGCCTGACACCATTACGCCCATCACAAGGCATTCTATTTTAATCTTACACCTTCTCACTTAAGTCACTATAATTCAGGTTAATTCGTACAAGCTCGAATCTTGTAATTAATCTACCACGGGCTGTTTAAAAGTGAGATCTCTTGCATTGCTATCACCGCTCGTGGTCTTATCCTCGTTCAATGATCATTTGTCAAACTTGACACTACGCGACAACAAATTTCAATAACCCACATCAGTAGCGATAGATGAAAATCGAGAACTGCCTGGGGTGTTAAGCTTATCTTGCTTAAGGTGGATTTCTTTACAACGCCATTGCGTCCGCCCGTTGATCACAAATTTTAAGGCCTTTTCTCAAGAGAGAAGAGACGAATTAACACTTTCAAATAAGCGCCAAATCCTTTGCAGCTGATTCTATGAATCTGGTTTGTTATTTTTTACTTAAATATAATGCCGTTTTCCCTTGTTGAAATACATGACTAGTCCTTTTTGTACTTAGCCTTATTGACACAAACAGTTTTCAAACATCTGTTTTGTCGTGTAGTTATTGAATTAGACAAAACAGCAAAGACATTTTGTATAAAGTATTTAGTATTTTGAAAAAAAATTGACGATACAATCTAGAATTAAAAACTGGATCAAAAAAAAACATAAACGATTTCCGCACATTTTGATACTTCCTTTTAAAGAATTCTGTGAGCATTGTAAGCATCAGAGAAATGAATAAATTTAACGTAACAGAGTGCACCTTATAAGTGAGAAGGATACTTTTTACTTTAAGACAACAATTTGGATAATTCAAAAAGGAAATAATTTGTTGGTCAGTTTTAGTCTTTCAGTTCATATATAAAAAGACAATGTTATTGAATTAGATAAAACAGCAAAGACATTTTGAAAAAAGTATTGAGTATTTTGAAAAACAAATTGACGATACGATCTAGAATTAAAAGCTGGATCAAAGAAAAAAAAGTATAAACGGTTTCTGCACGTTTTAATATTTCTTCGTTGTAAAGAATTCTGTGAGCATTGTAAGCATTAGAGAAATTAATAAATTTAACGTAACAGAGTGCACCATTTAAGTGAGAAGGAAACGTTTAACTTTAAGAGATCAATATGAATAATTCAAAGAGGAAATAATTTGTTGGTCAGTGTAAGTCTTTCAGTCCTTATATAAAAAGACACTTGTTTCTAAGTAAATGTAACTTATAAGGTTGTAAATTATGTAATAAAGCAAATTATTCTTTTGAGTGTTAAAAAAGCACATTAGTGACTTGATATCCATTTTAACCCCATACTTGACTGGATATTATGAAAGTGAAACGAAAAGAAAACATCTCTTTAATTGAGGCGCTACCTCAAAATGAGTGAAAAGTCTCAGCGTCGTGGATGGTCGATTTTATATATTTAGTATTGATGGGTTACCTAAGCAATTTTCAATATTAATCTGGAGCTTTTTATAAAAAAAATCAACCTGAAAGTACATTTTGAAAAACATTTTGTATATTCTGAATTAGAATTAGATGAAATTTTTAAATGGCAGCACGACGATAAAGTATATATAAAGGCGGCGCCCAGTAGAGGGGTTAATTGGCCCATAAAGAATTTACGAAAAATGTGAAACATGGAAAAAGGAAGGAAAGAAAAAAGAAAAGAGACGAGAAAAAAAAAAAGAAATGTTGTAAACAATCTTTAAAAATAATATTTTGTATACATTTGTTTTTGTTGAGAAATTCGATCTTCATTTGTCGTGGGTCCTCATATGTCGGCTGCCCATCCTAACAATAAACCATGACACCGCGCCTCAATATAATAATGCAAATTGTTTCTTGCGAGCAGCAGATTTCATATTTCAACTTTAACTTGTTTTGTTTAAGCCTTGGCTATCTAATTTTAGAGATTGAAATATATACTTTAGCTATGACTATGTACCCTAAAGAGATATCAGTCCTCCTCTAAAGTTTATCGAGATCTTGTTTCAACGAAAGTTTTTCGAGTGAAAAAGATTATTGAGTGTGACCGTGTGCTAACATCAATTTCTTTGGTAATGATGGATTATGAAGTTCATCTGTTTCATGTTTTGGGCTTTGCTTTCGGATATTCTTGACTCGGTACTCCATGCATTAATTTTATATCATTTTGAAAATTTTTTTATCAGGAGAATTAAACTTAATCAAAAACTCAATTTTCAAAAATCTAACAGTAATGACACTTCGTAGTGCCTCGCATTTTCTCTCCCCCGGATGGTGGTGATTGTGAAAATTTGTATTCCATCACTCCATCATAGTATTCCTTTATTTTGTAGAGATTCTATATATGTATTCCTCTGTTACTGTTCATTTAAATCAATGTTTAAATACTTACTCTACTAAATGTTTTATATTATCGATCATATATACTCTACTCTATGAATCTTGAAATATGCAACAAGTAGCTGATCAACGCACATAAACCAATATAAATATACGTGGAAATAAATTAGTCCGTATTTTTCGAATCGTATCAAACTAACAAATCTTGTTGAATATTAAGATGAACTTATTTTCAATGTTTGTCCATGTGGCAGCAACACAATTAGGCAAATTTAATACCAAAATTATGAGCGATTAATGTACAAAAATATCAATACGCAGCGATAACGTCTTAGTCTATTACACAATACAAAACCACCAGTTCACCAATGGTGTCGAATACAAGGGATATGCTATTGATCTCGTAACAGAGTATGATTGCCTGTTGCATACTTCAAGATTTATAGAGTATATATATTTGCCATAAAATTGCTACACAAATTATGTATTATATATTGATTTATGTATAAAAATCTAGCATCCCGTTTATGCTGACACAGTTTTCTATTCTTGATATATTTAAATTTCACGGCGTTTATGGCATTTGCAAGTAGTTAACTGGGACAAAACGGAATTTAAAATTGCAACCAAAACATGTGCAGTATTGATTTACATTATAAGACGTCCCAAACATGATTTGCATACATCTGATGTTTACGTAATGCCCAAAATAAAGACGCGTGGACAGGTATTTCCTTTGTTTATTTCGAATATTGAGCATTGTAAATTGAATTAAATTCTATCAATATCTAGTTTGCTGTATATTATTGAAAATTCTTGTTTTTTACCATTCTGAGTTGGTTTTAGAAATTTCTCAATTTAAAAATCTCTAGATGCTATAAAGATTGTCTTCAGAGTTTATATATTACGTGTACACGCAACTTGTTCTTTCTTAAACGGTTAACCACTTCAAAAATTCTGAACAAAATTTCAAATGTATGCTTTAAGTTTTTGAGTTAGGTTGGACTCATTAGAAGTACGAAGTTTGCATAACTAGACTTAACTTCGGCTGAAAATAGTGCGTTATATATGTTCATAAAATGGCAGCAAAATTAATTGAAAAATGCTTGAATAATTTGTGTATATAAGTGTTCCAAATATAGACGGAAGACTCTGAGAAACGTTGATGATAATAAGTAATATGCAAATTTTCTTTAGAAGAAAAACACTGCATATTTACAAAACTACACATGTCTTCCCTGAATATAAAAGGAATGAACTTTAAACTGGACAGATACTCATTATTTAACAAAAGCAACAAAACATATCATATATATGTGTTTCAAAAGATAAACGCTCATAAAATCTTAGCATTACGGCTGGCGATCAGAAATAAAGTCTTAACTTACGACTGCTGCTTTACGGAATGTTTTATGCTAAACCAACTTCACCATTCTACATATTTAAGCTTTTGAAAAATAAATGTACTGCGATAATTGGTATGTATACCATGTATAATACTGCCGCACGTTAAAAAGTATCACGAACGCGAAAATAGAAACACGCGAATTGATTCAAAATTAGGCTTGTGCAAAAACTACTGAGCGCAAAAATATACACTTTTATAGTATAAAAAGTGCTCCAACAGTATTACCAGAAAGCCGCGAATGGAAATTTTCAATTAATGACCTTTAAAATGAAAAACATAGCTGTGAGGTCATTTTTCGTTTTAGGTGTATAATTTAGGCCGTATCTATACTTTTTCGTGAGTGACCATATATATTATTCAATATCTATTCTAATTTACATTACAACACATATTTGAGAAGGGGAAGTATATATTTTATATGATCGAGAGTGGAGGGATATCTATTCAAGGTTAATTGATCATATTTTGCTGTTATACTCTATTATGATCTAAAAACTTTGAACTCGTTTTGAAGCGATTACTACACTGTTACACTGTTGGCCAATTTTTTAGCGTTGGTTAAACTATGAACAACCCATTTGTTGGGTAAATAATATTAACCAACTGTTGGTGAAATTTTACCCAATAGTTGGGCAATTAGCAAAAACTTTTACCCAACAGTTAGGTAATTAGCCAACATTTTACGCAACCCTGGTAATTATTTACCCAGAAGTTGGGTTGTTCATAGTTGAACCAACGTTGGGTAAATGATTTGCCCAACGTTCTAACAGTGTAGATGACTGCTTTGGATTTTGATCTCTAAATGAAAATTGAAAAAAAAAAAACCATGACATTTTATATATGTTACCAAAGCTGACTTAGCTGAGAATATAAAAATAAGTATATAATAAAATCAATTTTGAATTTTCAAGTTTCAACTCATTTCGTCCATTATGTTAACTTTCAAACAATATAAAATTACACAGTTTTATTGTAAAACAGGTTACATTAAGTTGTCTAAATTAAGCAACGCGTTGATGAAGATTTTGGATTTTGTACATTACTAGCCTACTTTCTTAAATTATTTTTTCCAAAATGTCCATTTTTAAATGTGTTAATTTTATTCTGTATAGACCTTTACTGTTGGTTTTTAGCAGTATAAAGAAAAGCAATTATGCACATGTATCGTTTTTCTTTCTCTTGTTTTTAGAATCTTGATTAACATAAAGATGACCGATATACATAGTGCCAAGTCAACATTCAAATTATTTATGTCATGAAACGGGCCTCGAAATACCCAAAGCATGTCATTATAGAAATGTACACTCATATGAGTTGAGTCTGTATGAAGTTGTATATTCTTATCAAATAGAAGCCTATATTTAATCATTTTTGAAGAGGACTTATTTTACGAAGAGATACAGTGAGTTGTTGAAATGTACACTCATTTGAGTTGAGTCTGTATGAAGTTGTCTATTCTTATCAAATAGAAGCCTATATTTAATCATTTTTGAAGAGGACTTATTTTACGAAACATTTTAGATAGATATAAAATATGGATACTGTATGAGTTGAGTCTGAATGAAGTTGTCTATTCTTATCAAATAGAAGCCTATATTTAATCATTTTTGAAGAGGACTTATTTTACGAAACATTTTAGATAGATGTATTACTTGGTTCTAATATTCTACCAACAATAATTTTATCTTTTTGCAGTCCACACTTGAAGCATTTATCACGTTAATAAATTTGAATATTTGATTGTCCCAGATAACTTAAAGACCAAATTGGTTTGTTCATCAGTGGGTAAATGATGTGCAGCCCCAGTATTTCAAGATGTATTCCCGGAAGCAGTTACTCTAAGTAAACATATTAGCAAAGAAACCGTGCATATGTTTCTCCGGAGACACTGTTTTTCACCAACCACTATAAGGGGCGCACCATTTGATTCTCGGGGGGGGGGGG
>JXSR01S073387.1:56739-68590 GCA_000969725.1 Ophiothrix spiculata
ACTAGTTCCCTTTTTACTACCGTGTTGATTAAAATTTTGCTCTACGTTGAGCAATTATTTTTTGCTGTGTATGGTATCATTAATCAAAAACAAAACCCCTGTTTCCAAAATGATTGTTTCATCTCAAATATAGAGACGATTGCATCGCAAGCTAATGTTCTATAAATATTACAAATTTACACCCTTTCTGTTCTATGACTTGTCTATTACTTTTAAAATAATCAACCAATTTTTTAAATTACTAATCAGGTACGGTTCTTATACAAAATACAAAACAATTAGTTTGGTTTTTATTATATAAAACGATTTATATAATTTTTGTGGCCAAAAATTGCCCCAAACCATAACCATTTCCAACCACTTGTGGTTTCTTGCTCATATCTTTTTCAGCCTTCTCTACGATAAAGCCAACCGCCTAGGTTACGAAGTAGCTATAGAACCGTTGTTACGTAATTAATGTCTTTAAGCGCAAATACGGACGCTTGTCTAAAGATATATAAATGATTGAGTATCTAACTACGTCCATATAATGACATCTTAATAGTATAATATCAAAGCAATATGAATTGCACAAATGTAAGATATAGTGTGATTAATACATAGCGAAAAGAGCGTAGGTAGAGATTTACCGCAATAAATATTAAAACTGATTACTTCAACTTGTTAATTCATTGTAAATGTCGTTCGTTGTTGTCAAAATGAGGATCCTTTGGTGTCAAGCAGTAATTAGTGTTTAACACTTCAATAAATTGTATTTGTAATACCACCTGTGTCGCTATATTACAAAGAAAACGCTACCGATATATGTCATCAAACTGTGTTAATATTTCAGCATGCTTATCATCACACATTTAATTTAGTCAAGTTGTATTATGATCAATGAGTATCTGGCTGTCTTGACAATACGTGAAAAATACATTTATGCATTTCTCAATAAGTAAAAGCCGCTTTGTGAATATTTTACAATAAAATATATTATGACTAAAGATATTTACTTTCGTAAAAGATGTATTATTCAACAAATAATGTTTATCTAATATGAACAGCAATCTGTCAAAACACCTTTGTTTATCCATGTAAAAATTACTTAATCACAATGTTACAATTGTTACATATATAGCACAAATCTAACAACTGCATTTTGTGACATATAGATTGACACTTGTTTTATTTGACATTAGAGTCTTCTTTGTTCATTTTTGGTTGTTATGAGAACAAGTTTTCTTTGCCTAGTTGAAATTAGCTCTAGCTATTATGCATTCTTACATTTTTTTTTCTTTGAAAATGTGTGATTACACATTCGGATGTGTAGTTGTCACCAAAGCATTTGGGTAAATCTTTTACGCTGATGACATTTTTTAACAATATCAGTATAAAAAAATCGAAATGCTTTAAAGATTTATTGACAAAAGATTAAATGACAAATAATGTTTAAGGAACATTTCAGATATATTTTTAGATATTGTCTTGATAACATTATTTTACATTCTAAGATTATTTTGTCAATATAAGACCATTTGAGCTGGTAGTAGTAGGAAACTTCGATCATTCGATCATAAAAGGTGACGCAACATGACTATTTTTTTCTGATTTGCTAGTGTATAAGATTTAAAGGAAGAACCAGAAATATATTCTCAACAGGTGCAATAAGTTCAAATGTAATTCAGCTTGTCTTTCAAAAAAGTGTGTTTGGTCGTAAAAATCAACCAAACTCATTAAGTTCTGTTAAGCGTCACTGTTTTGTCCTTGGTTCTATCTAGTATGGTTCCAATCCTCTGATCCTTCTTAATACTATGAATCTGAGGAAACAAGTTTAATACAACACTATCTTAACAGCGAAGTCTGAATTCTAACAAACATATTTTTTATCTGCATTTTGAAAATTTATTCTGTCATATATCAGTTTTTTGTACATTATATATAAACTGTGTATCGACTGTGAAAAATGGCTTTATCACAATACAAACAGTGCTGGTAAAACACTTGGAAATCATGTTGATTCGACGCATTGATAGAAACTGGCACCATACTTACTTTGAAATCTTTGAGAATGATTGCGCAATATTTATTTAACTTTTGCTATAATAGAATGTTGGAACTTGTCCATGAGATAAATCTATTTCTAATTGGCAGTGATTCTTCATAAGTAGTTTGCAAAAATGAATTAACTACTAAGGGGACATTGATTGTACTTATTAAGCCATTATCATAAGAAAAGTTATGTGTATAATTTTTTTTTTAAATCTTTTTAAGAATTAAGGCTGACCTGATGAGATTATATTTATTTTTATAGTACATTACAATGCGTAAGTTTACATGAATATGTAAAAACAAGTGTGTCAGTTATTAATATTACCTGACAAATGTCAGTCGTTTCAGCATTTTGTGTGGTTTTTTTTTTTACAAAACCTAATGTATTAACAGCGTGGATTTAGGTTTCTTTGTCCATCTAGTCAGGATTCAGGATAGGCTGTTACTATAAAGCAAACTTTTCTTCAAGTATTAAGTTACAAGATAATCTATTGTTCACAGTAAATGTTCCAAATCAATTTTGCTTTACGATTTTAATGAAAGAACATAAATGCGTTGTCGTGTTGGATTATTTTAACTCGCGGTGTGTACATAAATTTTCCGAAACACATTTACTCATCGCAAACAATAGTAGCTTCAATCTAAACACTGCTGTCAATGGCTTAGTGTACCCAGAGTAAAGAGAAGAGACTGTTTGCTGTCTGCTTTTGATGATTGCTCAAATATCCATATTAAACTAAGATTTTAAAGGTTAAAAACGAAAGGTTAGTGAATCATAAAAGTATTGAAACTATACAGCCACATGGTATGTCACGTTTTGTCGTTGATACATCATTTACTTCCTTCAAATTTATAGTCTTTACCGGTCCTCTTCATGCTTAATAGCATAAAATGGTTTTTCGAGACCGCTGTTCACGTTTCTTTCGCCAATCGTAACGAATCCTTTTTTATCAATGTTTTTTTCCAGCAATGTAATCTTTCTAACAATGTACATATATGAGCAACATCTTATGTTAAATTTTCTTCAGGAACATATTGTTTTTGAAACAGTTCATCCCATTTATCAACATTGCCTTTATGCACAATTCATTTGGGACTGCGATTTTCAGGGGCATCAACTGGTGAGATAATAGCTTGTTCAATTAAATGGCTTAATTGTTTACATACAGTTCTCCTATTGATGGAATTTAATTGGTAATATAATGGCGTGACTTGAACAACAGGATCTTCACTTGTCAGTACCGTTTTCAAATATTTAGGAAGTGTTAAAGGCTAGTGTTATTATAATAGCAGCACTGTTTAAACGCGTCCTCCATGTCAAAATTGATATTGGATATTTGAATGAGATACAGAGGTAAAAAAATCGTGTTTGTGTTCGAATAAGCCCATTTTTGGAAAAGTACTTTCTTTAAAAAAAAAAAAAGTAATGATGAATGTCAAAATCCCACATCCAGTGCTTGACCAAACGACTGACACAGGTGCATAAAATCAAACGGTTTATAATTGTGCAATTATTACGTTAGTTTGCTGTTCCTTAAACAAATTCCCAGGTCAATTTGACAAAATTCGCTTTATATAATTGTGTTATTTTCAAATGCACGTGTTTGTTGACCTAACCGTTTGATACAATTTAAAAGGTTCTCGTAATTTTATTTGTATATATTGTTTGCACGAAGACCAGAAATGGCCTTGAGGCAGAGACCAAAGAAGAGAAAGTCATTTTTGTGAACAACCACAACTACGAAAAACGGTGAATGATAAGACTTAGTTTTATTCAAATGTGCCTCAAGCGATTTGTATAGTGATTAATGGTAAAATATCGTATACGATAGAATATACGAAATTGATTTTCATCATCAAATCTCCGTTGGGTAGGTATAGATAATTAAAATAAGGATTGTTGCATCTTATAATCAGCTATAACCTATATGACAGTGGATTATGAACCGGTGTATTGAAATACAGTGTCCGTTTGACTAAGTGTTTTAGCTGTTGATCAATAATTGTGTAGAACGTACTTGAACATGTGTGATAAATAAATCATTGATTTCGACTTATTCTGTGTAATTTAATTAGACTCGGTGTAATGAAATACAGTGTCCGTGTGACTGGGTGTCCTAGCTTCTATTCATTTGTGTAGAACGTACTTGTACCTGTGCGGTCAATAAATCATTGATTGCGACTTATTCCACGTAGTTCAATTAGACCCGGTGTAGCAGACATGTAAGACCTCCGTTCTTATTGTCCGGGTTGTACGGAAAAGTATAGGCTAACAACTCTCACACAACATCAGTTTTACGCTTTATTCCGTTATTGTCTATGAAATGCGGACTACCATTTCAGGGGGACTACGATTACTTTCATACCGGACTCCTGCTGGTTATGGGAGACACTCAGTCTCATTACACCGGACTCCTGCTTATAGGAGACACTCAGTCTCATAACACCGGTTAGAGTAAAGTATAGGCTAACCACTCTCACGCAGCATTAGTTTTACGCTCTATTCCGTTACGGTCTATGGAAGGCTACCATTTCAGGGGGACTAAAATTGCTGTCACACCGGAACCATGATCACAGAATATTTGATATGTATGTAATCAGTCTTTCCCGGAACGCACAGCCGTAACCTTTGTTTGTTACGGCTCACCGTAACATTTACATACCCTGTCGCTGGCGACGTCCCATGCTTAAGGTCACGTAAGGTCACGTAAGGTCAGGTAATGCATATCAAACAAATGTCTGAGATGAT
The DNA here is from genome assembly GCA_000969725.1 of Ophiothrix spiculata. NCBI lineage: Eukaryota > Metazoa > Echinodermata > Ophiuroidea > Amphilepidida > Ophiotrichidae > Ophiothrix > Ophiothrix spiculata. The sequence goes on from JXSR01S073387.1 coordinate 61,520, forward strand.
TATAGCTAACGAGATACGAAGCAAAAATAATCCCTATTCATCATCGTTTTCCACCACTACCTCAGGATTGTTATTATAATTACCTAACCCATTCGATCGATCAAGAACTAACCATCGCTATAATCATCTCAGCTAAATGTTACATTGTCAAATGTTACAGCTAGACCATAATATTGACGAATGTTAGAATGCTAGATCGTAACAATCGAATCGCCATTTTCTCTTATCTTGGGGAACTTCCAATTTTCAAAAAACAGACCCACCCTGAAAAAAACCAGACCCGCTAATTAACTACGTTTATATATGCAAATCACATTATGAAGCATCTATGTACAATGAAAAACTTTTTTCAATGGTAAATCCACTCTAAAAGTGGTCTAATTTAACATGGAATTCTGACCATTTTGTTGATCATTTTTTATGAGCACAACCTTCAAAGCCGACCATTTCGGTTGGTGATGCTCGAGTGCATGATTGGAAGGCACTGTATCAATCTTTTTAACAAATATTGCGTCTAACGTCCCATTTCGCGTCAATATGGTACTAAAATAGTGTTAACATATGAATTTGCCAGAGAGTGTATTATGTTACGGTGAGCCGTAACAAACAAATGTTAAGGCTGTGCGTACCGGGACAGACTGGTAATGTATAAGAAGTAGAACAAATCCTTTAAACACAGTTTGTGATATGATATACATGGGTGATATATCAAATAAAAATACAATTTGCGCATTTTGTGTTAGTATCTTTCTTCAAAATGGCCATAATTTGAATAATCAGTGAAAACATAATTTGTAGCTTGAAAGAATCGCATTGACAAAGTTAAAAATATTCATGTATATTCATAGATAACCTTCATAAATAAACATAATGAGCAATGCGTTGATTTAAACTATGTTTAAAAAATATTCTGTGGATGTTCACCATGAATAATTGTACTAAAGTATCAATATATATGCAGGAACTTGAATACAACAATCGTGTGGAATAAAAAAGACAAATTTAAACTTTAAGTGGGTTTCAAAACTATGTATTTTTATACATTGAAAGCCTCTGGGACGCTTGAAATATGAACATATGTGGCGACATGTTGATATTTGAATGTATCAGATGACTAATATTTCAGGACATTTAGCAAAAACCTTCTGTAAACTTGTGTACAACATTTTTGTGCATGAGAAAGCGAAAACCTGTATCAAAGTATGATAGCTAAAGCTATTGATATGAATTTCTATTGCACATTTGCGTAGGTAAACAGATGACAGGAATACAAAACATATATAAAAGGAATACAAAACATGCATAAAGCTTTTAAACAGTTTTTCGATTTTTGTATGCTTTCTGTTCTTTTGCAATACCTTTACTAAAACAAACACAGTTTAACTTCGATCGAACCTTTTGACGAATGTAGTAAATATAATTTCTCCTCCGCATAATGAATTCTTCTTTCAACATGCAATCTCGGCATGCAATGGTCACTTTTCAAAACAAATGATCAAGTGAGCAGATTCAGCTTTTCCAATTCTCCTAGTCAGCCATTCCATTGTGACTCGCGTGACATTTCTACCTAAATCCATGTTTGAATGGTTCAATACTAAACATTCGCTTTCCCCTACTTTAATTTTACACATTTTTGAATAAAGCCAATGCGTATGCAAAATTCACAATGCAACTGTTTGCCACAGACCAAGTATTTTTCAAAATATTGCAGTTTATTTGCCGTGACTCGCGTGACAGGCTTCAAAAGCAATTTTTTGACATCACTTGATTCAAACGCATTTTTGAAGAGTTCTACTCGTAGGACAAAAGTATTTTTTCTGTAGAAGAAACCTAACATACTCTTCACGTATTAAGTTACAAAATAATCTATTGTTCACAGTAAATGTTCCAAATCAATTTTGCTTCACGATTTTAATGAAAGAACATAAATGCGCTGTCGTGTTGGATTATTTGTAATAGTCGACTGGTTTAATATATGAACATTTTCATAAAATGCTTGGTTGTTTTGGGCATGTCTTGTGTTTTGTACGTTTTTTTTTTTTTTTTGTAAACTGTCATTATGTAACTTAGGCCCTACTCAAATTATTTGGGGATAACCCTTTCAGGCCTTATTGGCCTTTTGTTATCTCCACAATATCATTGTTTTGTTTTTTATAAGTTTGTTTTGTATTGTTTATTTATATGATTGTTTTGTATATATGATATTGAAATAAACTTGAACTTGAACTTGAACTTGACTTGAACTTAACTCACGGTGTGTACATAATTTTCCGAAACACGTTTACTCAACGTAAACAATAGTAGCTTCAATCTAAACACTGCTGCCAATGGCTTAGTGTACCCAGCGAGACCACGGGGTCTGCTCGCCAGTCCGACGACTCGAAGTATCGCTAGTCCGAAAACTCGCTAGTCCGAAAGCTCGCTAGTCCGAAACGTTATTCAATGTGGAAAATATAACCTTGAAAAAGGCTCGCTAGTCCGAAAAAACAACTCGCTAGTCCGAAGGTTCGCTAGTCCGAATGTGAAAAGAGGCTCGTCAGTCCGAATTTTAAAAGCAACTCGCTAGTCCGAATGTTAAAAACGGCTCGCCAGTCCGAATTTAAATAACAGCTCGCTAGTTCGAATTTCAAAATAGGCTCGCTAGTCCGAATTCTGAAATAGGCTCGCTAGTCCGAATTTTGAAAACAGCTCGCTAGTCCGAATTTTGAAAAACTGTAATAGAAATATGCACACATTTTGTCATATTCGGACTAGCGAGCTGTTTTTGAAATTCAGACTAGCGAGCCTATTTCAGAATTCGGAGTTGCGAGCCTATTTTGAAAATCGAACAAGTGAGCCTATTTTGAAATTAGGACTAGCGAGCTGTTATTTAAATTCGGACTGGCGAGCGGTTTTTAACATTCGGACTAGCGAGCCTTTTTCATTTTTCGGACTGGCGAGCCTAAATTAAAATTCGGACTAGCGAGCTGTCGGACTAGCAAGCCGTCGGACTAGCGAGTTGTCGGACTAGCGAGCTGTCCCCCGAGACTAAAGAGTAAAGAGAAGAGACTGTTTGTTGTCTGCTTTTGATGATTGTTCAAATATTCATATTAAACTAAGATATTGAAGGTTAAAAACGAAAGGTTAGTGAATCATAAAAGTATTGAAACTATACAGTCACATGGTATGTCACGTTGTGTCGTTGATACGCCATCTACTTCCTTCAAATATATAGTCTTTACCAGTCCTATTCATGCTTGATAGCTGTTTACATTTCTTTCGCCCATCGTAACGAATACTTTTTTATCAATGTATTTTCCAGCAATGTAATTGTTCTAACAATGTACATATATGAGAAAAATATTATGTGAAATTTCCTTCAGCAACATATTGTTTTTGAAACAGTTCATCTAATTAATCAACATTGCTTTTTATGCACAATTCATTTGGGACTGCGATTTTTTAGGGGCATCAACTGGTGAGATAATAGTTTGTTCAGTTAATTGTTTACATACAGTTCTGATATTGATGACATTTTAATGGTAATATAATGGCGTGACTTTGAATTTGAACAACAGTCTCTTCCCTTTTCCGTACCGTTTCCAAATATTAAGGTAGTGATAAAAAGGCTAGTGTTATTATAATAGCAGCACTGTTTTTAACTCGTCATCCATGACAACATTGATATTGGATATTTGGATGAGATACAGAGGTTGAAAATTCGTGTTTGTCTTCAAATAAGCACATTTTTGGAAAAGTACTTTCTTTTATTTTTCAAAAATAAAGCAATGATAAATGTGATGACTCACCCCGAAAATGGGGACTTTGCGACAGAACACTTTTCGAGAAACTCATGAAAATAGGCAGCAAAAAAATAAAGAATATAAGAAGAATTTTCAGCAGATTTACTTTTATAAAATTTGATTGCCTGATCAATTTCAACAAATAAGGTGTCATTTTAAAGCTTAGAAAATGTTGCAACAAATGAAATGATAAAACCAAAATTGATATCATCTTCAAAGTCCCCCCCCCCCTTTTGGGGTGAGCCATCAAGAATGTTAAAATGCCACATGCTTGACCATACGACTGACACAGGTGCATATAAATCAAACGGTTAATAATTTTGCAATTATAACGTTAGTTTGCTGTTCCTTAAACAAATTCCCAGGTCAATTTGACAAAATTAGCTTTATATAATTGTGTTTTCCAAATGCACGTGTTTGTTGACCTAACCGTTTGATACAATTTAAAAGGTTCTCGTAATTTTATTTGTATATATTGTTTGTACGAAGACCAGAAATGGCCTTGAGGCAGAGACCAAAGAAGAGAAAGTCATTTTTGTGAGCAACCACAACTACGAAAAACGGAAGGTGAATGATAAGACTAAGTTTGTGCCTCAAGTAATTAGTGAATCATAAAAATATCGTATACGATAGAATATACGACTGATTTTACATCATCAAATCTTCGTTGGATAGGTATAGATAATTAAAACAAGGATTGCTGCATCGAATAATCAGCTATAATCTAAATGTATATGACAGTGGACTATGAAACGGTGTATTGAAATACAGTGTCCGTTTGACTAAGTGTTTTAGCTGTTGATCAATTGTGTAGAACGTACTTGTACATGTGTGATAAATAAATCATTGATTTCGACTTATTCTGTGTAATTCAATCAGACCCGGTGTGAAAGTAACCCAAGTCCCCCTGAAATGATGGTCCGCCCGTCCATAGACCATAACGGAATAAAGCGTGAAATTAATGTTGCGTGAGAGTTGTTAGCCTATACTTTACTGTACAATCGTGACAATAAGAACGGGGAATTACATTCCTGCTACACCGGTGTAATGAAATACAGCGTCAGTGTGGCTGGGTGTCCTAGCTACTATTCATTTGTGTAGAACGAACTTGTACCTGTGCGGTCAATAAATCATTGATTGTGACTTATTTTGTGTAGTTCAATTAGACACGGACTCCTGGTTATGGGAGACACTCAGTTTCATTACACCGAACTTCTGGTAATTGGAGACACTCAGTCCCATAACACCGGTGTAGAAAGAAAGTCCCCCGTTCTTATTGTCCGGGTTGTACAGTAAAGTATAGGCTAACAACTCTCACGTAGCATTAGTTTCACGCTCTATTCCGTTACGGTCTATGGAAGGCTACCATTTCAGGGGGACTAAGATTACTGTCACACCGGAACTATGATCACAGAATCTTTGATATGTATGTAATGTATAAGAAGTCGAACAACTCCTTTAAATGGAGTTTGTAATATGATATGGGTGATTTATTAAATATAAATACTATTTGCGCATTTTGTGTTAGTATCTTTCTTTAAAATGGCCACAATTAGAATAATCAGTGAAAACATAATTTGTAGCTTGAAAGAATCGCATTGACAAAGTTAAAAATATTCATGTATATTCATAGATAACCTTCATAAATAAACATAATGAGCAATGCGTTGATTTCAACTATGTTTAAAAAATATTCTGTGGATGTTCACCATGAATAATTGTACTAAAGTATCAATATATATGCAGGAACTTGAATACGACGATCGTGTGGAATAAAACAGGCAAATTTAAACTTTAAGTGGGTTTCAAAACTATGTATTTTTATACATTGAAAGCCTCTGGGACGCTTGAAATATGAACATATGTGGCGACATGTTGATATTTGAATGTATCAAATGACTAATATTTCAGGACATTAAAAAAAGCCTTCTGTAAACTTGTACAACATTTTTGTGCAGAAGAAGGCGAAGACCTGTATTAAAGTATGATAGCTAAGGCTATTGATATGAATGGGTAACATTTCTTTTATTTCTATTGCACTTGCGTAGGTAAACAGATGATAGGAATACAACAGGATTTTAACAGTTTTCCAATTTTTGTATGCTTTGCGTTCTTTTGCAATACCTTTACTAAAACAAACACAGTTTTACTTCGATCAAACCTTTTGACGTATATATTAAAATATCATTTCTTCTCCGCATTATGATTTTTTTTTTCAACATGCAATGGTTATTTTTTTAAAAACAAATGATCAAGTGAGCAGATTCATCTTTTCCAATTCTCCTAGTCAGCCATTCTATTGTGACTCGGGTGACATTTCTACAAAAAAATCCATGTTTGAATGAATCACTACTAAAAGATTCGCTTTCCCCTACTTTAATATCACACATTTTTGAAAAGAGGCAATGCGTACACTCTAAAAATTATCTTACTCTTTGTTGAGTATAAAGGTCACAACTCATTGTTGAGTAAAATCTTACTCGGTTAAGTCAATATTACTCAATGTTGAGCACATCTTACTCAACGTTGAGCAAAGTTTACCCAACGTTGAGTAAAGTTTATCCAACAAAATGAGCTGTGACCGTTGAGTAAGTTTTTACTCAACAAGAGTAGGATAATTTTAAGAGTGTAGTGTGATGGTTCAAATTAAAGAGAACTATGATATCCTTCATCTCACACCAAGTTTGTTACTATAGTACCTGTAATTTGAAGGTCATTTTTCATGTTTTGGAAAATGAGACAGTTACATGTAATGGCTGTAATTATCTCAGCATGATCAGGGGAATTCTAGAGGATAAAATAATACATTGTCAATTTAGTCAATTTGCATAAGATATTGATCATTTCTGGGTGTTTTGGTAACCCGTGTACGTGTATATTCTGTAATCTACAAAGTCGTTAGTACATCAAAACATTTTATCTTTCATGTCAAAGAAATAAACATTCATCCTTTTATTAATTATGACTTTAACCTGACTACATTGCACCAAAATATACCAACCAGTCTGAGTCACACAGACGACCAAACTCTTGACAATTCATAGCTTCTCTAGCTCATTCAAATGTTAAACACGAGGACACGCACTTAAAACAAAAAATGTCTTGCTGTAATCTAAATTGCGAAGACAACTGGTTTGAACAAGAAGTTCCAGAGAAAAATGATGTGGAAATAGTGGTGAGATCTTCAAACACATGGTATTCGATTCTTGTTACATGGACCAGAAAGTAATCAATATTCAATGTCACTTATCAGTTACTATGCACGCAAGTTACTCCAAACAAAATCAAA
>JXSR01S073387.1:110951-123063 GCA_000969725.1 Ophiothrix spiculata
CAAAGTATACCATAACTTGGCATGCAAATCCCTGTCTTCAATCAGGGCGGTTCGTTGAGTCATTGCATCAACACTACGCAAATGAATTTAACTTCTGTTTTCGAGACAGTATTAACAAATAGTCATTTGTTACTATATTACTCTTGTTCAAATTCGATTTGGGTATATCCAAAGAATACGATTGGCAGTGTAGCTTTAAACGTTACGAGTGGGTTTTATCCTTTTTATTTCACAAGTTCAAAAACGTTCAACTTTATTTAAAAAATGTTCTCGAAGTTTTTATTACGTATTACATAAACGCTATGTTGTATTACAAAATGCAGCCATGTCGATAAATTGTATTTTCAAATTTGTGTTAACTATAGAAATTAACGTTCAGAATATATCGTTTTCTGTAACATTATTACGGGCTTGTCCATTTATGTGGGACAATCACAATAATTCAATCTAGATGACGTTTTCATCCAAGCAGTGCTAACTTTTCTACAGAATGTGCGACTTGAATTCAAGCAGCTTCCTGTCCTTGATTATATTTCGATGACGCTCTCCTTGATTTAAAATTGCACATGTAATTAATAAAGAAGACGATCAAAACTTAATAATTTGCTTGACTTGTTCACAAACAAGGGGAGGCGGGGTAGCAAAACTGAAGGAAAATATGGCATCATAAAAACATTACCATTTTGCATGCAAAAGTAATAAACTTTGGTACACTACGATTGCCTGCTTCTTTAGCCAAAATGATTCAAACAATCAATCTGGCACAATGATGAATGAATTGTTACAGTTCATTTAAAACACGAAAAAATGACGGATGCATTGTTTGATAACTCGCAGGCCTCTGTGTCAGTGCCAAGAAGTGCCGGGGACCCCCCTTTCTGAGAAAATACCTGGTTAAACTTCTAACCCGCCCTAGATGCCAGGCTTGCCGTCACATCATTAAGGACCAATGAATTACATTACTGTTTTGACTGCCGAAATTCAATATGTTGCACCTGTCTTCTGAAGGAAATTGAAACCACTTTATCACACGTTTTGATACAAACATGACATTTTAGGCGGGTAGATTTAAAGTTAGTTATTGATGATTAGCTGAAAATTGTTAGATAAAGCTCTTTAAGTAAAACTAGTCAAAGATTTGGGTTAAAATCGTTTAATGAAGAGTCATGACTAGCTAAAGACATTCAAATATAATTTTTTACTTGCTATGTTATGAAGAAGTACACCAAATGGATACACGTTCGTTACAATACCTACACATCTGAAATATAATTCGATATCCCAAATCGAATTCAACAATTGGTTATATAAGCAGAACAAAGTATGCAATTTTAGGTCTATCTTTTGGGAGATATAAATTCCTACAATAGCAGAAGAAAGAAGGATCTTGTAGTATTATTTCAACTACAAGCCGTATAGGAATTACTTAATATACTGTGTGAAAAACATTGAATTCGCTCATTGGCGGTTATCGAATTCTTATATGTTCCACATTTAACATTGAATAGATAAAGAAAATTTTAAAATCTAAAGTGTTTAGCACCCTTAAAATATCGATTACTATTTTTTTGGTAAAAGTACCGCTGAAATGGATACTCCTAACAATCGAATCACAATTTGTATTTGATATATAATACGAATTACAATATAGCAAATCGTAATTAAACAAATACACATAGACTCAGACATGGACGGCATTGGAATCTATTTTATCATTAGGTAGATATAAATACTGTAATATCATTGGTCAATTGTCATTTTCAAGCCATGAAAGATATTTTCGTATTACTCTGTTAAATTTGCCAGAAGGGTAATACGAAATTGTCGTATTACACAGCTCTGTTACAATAATTAATTTGCGCGCACCGTTAAATAACTACGCAATACGAACTATGTGTATGTTATGTTGTCTGTGTAAGAGACGGATCAAAATACCGGTGCTCAAGCAAAAATGGAAATTTACTACGGTACAGTTGCAAATGGAGTCGATTGTCAACAAACAAGTGAGCCCGAAACACCGGGCGTTTTGAACTGTGTTCTCATGAAGAAATACAGAGATAGAAGCAGGAATCTGTTCAAATAAATACCAAAGTTAACGCTCTAATATGAAAGCAATCCGTGCGTTTCTTGAATATTTGCATGAGATGTGACGATAGTCAAGCCCAATTTTCGGTATCCGAAATTTACACTCGAAGGAGTTTAGGTGCCAGAAACATCAAGTAAGCTTAAGTAATATTTTCATTTTTTTTGTTTCTACTCATGTGAACTGAATGATAAATTCGTTATCCCCTATTTGTTCTTATGCAATACGAAAAATATTAATGGTTTGGGTTCGTATCACACTCGGCTTTCAGCCTCGTGTGATACGAACCCAAACCATTAATATTTTCTCGTATTGCATGAACAAACAGGGGATAACTAATATGATTGCCTATCAAAATAGCAATGATCAAGAAGGCATACTGCAAATAGTTCTAAGAAGTACCACATTGAAACTTCAAAGATTTAATATACAAATGGAAATAATTTAAGAATGTCAGGCCATGATATCAGATGGCATATCAGACTGATTTACGTTTCCAGTAAATTGGAGTCTTCATGTCTCAACATTTTCATTCGTTATTAGTAACAGTGACAAGTTGATACTGATCATGAAACAATTTAATCATTCTATTGTATAGTTAAGTAATACAGCTTGTAGGTGAAGTTTATCACGTTTAACAACAGACCCTGTGACTTTTTGTAAGGCCAAATAAAAAAAAACAAGTTTGTTTCTGGTAACATGCTTGAAAAGTACAATGCGATATGCGCTTTTTTATTTTTTATTTTTTACTTTTCAAAAATGCAATCTATTTTTCTTTTTTCTTCTTTTTTTACCAAAAATGCAGAAAGAAAAACATATTAAAACAATGCTCTTGCTTTTTTATATTATTTATTTATATCATTATTAGCTATAAAAGTGTTGTATATAACTTTAGCCGCCATTTGTTTCTCTTTCATGTTCAATAATATGCATCTTTGTTTATATTTACACAAGTCTCAAGCAAGTTGTTTTACGGAATTGTTTTATTTATCAACAATAAAGATTTTTTTTGATACGATATATGAAAAAAAAAATGAATGCGGGAAATATAAAACGCGCGCGGGTTACCAGAAACAAACTTGTTTCTTTTTTTGGCCTAAGTACATTAACATATTTTTATTTCTAGTCAAAGTTGTAGTGTATTAACCTTTTAATTCAGATTTTGAGAATAAAACTATAAGCGATTATCAACATTACACAAGAGCTTCTTAGCATATGCTTTGCTATAAACTAAAGTACAATAAGATATAATGTTTCAAATAACACAAACCGTAGGAATATATGTAAGCAGTCGTTTAATATCCTCACTCATATCTAAATATCGAATGGATCATATCATACCTTGCGGTATATTTAGGAAGATGCAAATTAGCCAGTTTTGTTTGTTTGTTTTGTTTTTGTTTACGATTACACAGTGTGGTATTAGAAAGGGCATTTCAAATGTGACTATTCATTCTAATTTTATAGTTGTCCATAACTAAAAGCAGTATCTAAATTTTCAAACATGTATAAATACATTATAGGTCATATAACTTGAATCCATTAGATGTGACAGGATTAGTATCATTTCGTACTTACAAATTTCGTTTAATAAATTATCACATATTTTGCACTGATGGTTTATATTATCTGCGTCTTTAAATTGGTTTGTTACAATTTCTATTCAAGTTATTGTAGGGGCGGATATATTGTCATTTGTTACTGTTTTTCTAATGTCAGTGTACTATGTCTGTTTAATAGTAAGCAATTAACAAAGAAAGAGAGGCTTTCTTTATTTCTATTTCTTCTATTAACGATCAAATCGCACAAGGAATTAACCGGGAATTTCAAATTTTTCGAAACGATTATTGTCTTGTTTCATAACAACATAAAAAAACAAATCTTACTAAAGTAGATTAAAAGTAAAATAAGGTTAGTACAAAAATGTCTTTAAAGCGACAAGATATAAATTTGATCTTATCTCAACACTGATTAGGTATATCAAAAATTACTTTGAAGCTGATTACACAGAAACGCATATAATTTTGTAGAGGGGTGTAGAAAATTGACAATAATCACATTCGTCTGGACCAGAATGAATCACATACACAAACCCACATCCCCCACACATACTCATCAACTCCTCAAACACACACCCACCCACCCCCCTTCACACCCCAACACCCTCCCCTCCACACCCTAACACACCCCACCATATGTTTAGGGATGAGTATTGCAAAGCTTATTCAACTCATGGCCTTGATTCAAATTTCAATATAAATATCTAGTAGTTACGTTATAAGGCTTACGTATTTTGAGCTGACTGCTTTATTATCTTGTATTGTTTGATTAACTCAAATATGCCTACAGAAGTTTACTTTTTATCATATTTGTATGAAAAATTTACAGAAATATCAGGTAGCTTGACAACTAAATGCACGAGAAAATATGGAATATTTATCGTGGATATTATTTTCTAACTAAACCTGGCATTCAATCATTCAAATCACATCGGCAGCATGGTGGGAGGAATATCCTCGTGGAATACCTTGCACCAATAAAAAAAGCAGTTGCATTTTTCTGTCTGATAAGAATAGTTTCATGTTTAATACATACTTGATAAAATGGATATAAAAGAACCAAATAGGTGCACAACGCATGCCGAACACCAATTAGAGCACGTGGAAGGGACAAAAATAACGAAAGTTGTTTTTGTCTGTAGCCATTTTAATGACGACGGCTTTTGCAGAAATCCGTCAACGAGATTGTGCTTAAAACAAACAAATTAACAAACAATTTAGATTACGTTATTATTACATACAAAGAGATCCGTTGGAAGAAGTTCATTTTTAGCTAAAGGGTATATGACTTAAGTCAACTATATTACGTCATTTTACGTGATAGATGATCAGGTATAAATATGATAACAAACAAATCTATGAAGAAAAAGTATCTTCCGACAAAGTATACGTGTATACGTTACTTCTCATACAATATTTTAGGGTTAGGAGTTAGGGTTAGGGTTACGGTTAATTTCTGGGTTAGGGTTTAGAGTTAGGGTTATGGTAATGTTTGTGTCTTCTTTAAGAAAGGTATGGTATCATTAATCAAAAACAAAACCCCTGTTTCCAAAATGATTGTTTTGCCCCAAGTATAGAGACGATTGCATCGCAAGTAAATGTTCTATAAATATTGCAAATTTACACCCTTTCTGTTCAATGATTTGTCCATTACTTTTAAAATAATCAACTAATTTATTAAATTACTAATCAGGTACGCTTCTTATACAAAATACAAAACAATTCGTTTGGTTTTTATTATATAAAACGATTTATATAATTTTTGTGGCAAAAAATTGCCCCAAACCATAACCATTTCCAACCACTTGTGGTTTCTTGCTCATATCTTTTTCAGCCTTCTCTACGATTAAGCCAACCGCCCAGGTTACAAAGTAGCTAAAGAGCCGTTGTTACGTGATTAATGTATGTAAGCGCAAATAAGGACGCTTGTCTAATGACATATAAATGATTGAGTATCTAACTACGTCCATATAATGACATCTTAATAGTATAATATCAAAGCAATATGAATTGCAAAAATGTAAGATATAGTGTGATTAATACATAGCGAAAACAGCGTAGGTAGAGATTTACCGCAATAAATATTAAAACTGATTACTTCAACTTGTTAATTCATTGTAAATGTCGTTTGTTGTTGTCAAAATGATGATCCTTTGGTGTCAAGCGGTAATTAGTGTTTAACACTTCAATAAATGTATTTGTAATACCACCTGTGTCGCTATATTACAAAGAAAAAGCTACCGATATATGTCATCAAACTGTGTTAATATTTCAGCATGCTTATCATCACACATTTAATTTAGTCAAGTTGTATTATGATCAATGAGTATCTTGCTGTCTTGACAATACGTGAAGAATACATTTATGCATTTCTCAATAAGTTAAAGCCGCTTTGTGAATATTTAACAATAAAATATTTTATGACTAAAGATATTTACTTTCGTAAAAGATGTATAATTCATCAAATAATGTTTATCTAATATGAACAGCAATCTGTCAAAACACCTTTGTTTATCCATGTAAAAATTACTTAATCACAATGTTACAATTGTTACATATATAGCCCAAATCTAACAGCTGCATTTTGTGAAATATAGATTGACACTTGTTTTATTTGACATTAGAGTCTTCTTTGTTCATTTTTGGTTGTTACGAGAACAAGTTTACTTTACCTAGTTGAAATTAACTGTAGCTAAGTTATGCATTCTAACTTTATTTTTTTATTTTTCTTTAAAATGCGTGATTACACATTCGGATGTGTAGTTGTCACCAAAGCATTTGTGCAAATCATTTCCACTGATGACATTTTTCTTACAATATCATAAAAAATCGAAATGCTTTAAAGACTTATTACAGATGACAAATAATGTTTAAGGAACATTTCAGATACATTTTTAGATATTGTCTTGATAACATAATTTTACATTCTAAGATTATTTTGTCAATGTAAGACCATTTGAGCTGGTAGTAGTAGAAAACTTCGATCATGTGATCATAAAAGGTGACGAGATGCAGTGCAAATCTCCAACGCAACATGTCTATTTTTTCTGATTTGCTAGTGTATAAGATTTAAAGGAAGAACCAGAAATATATTCTCAACAGGTGCAATAAGTTCAAATGTAATTCAGCTTGTCTCTAAAAATGTGTGTTCTGTCGTAAAAATCAACCAAACTCATTAAGTTCTGTTAAGCGTCACTGTTTTGTCCTTGGTTATATCTAGTATGGTTCCAATCCTCTGATCCTTTTTGATACTATGGATCTGAGGAAACAAGTTTAATACAATACTATCTGAACAGCGCAATTCGAACAAAAATATTTTTTATCTGCATTTTGAAAATTTATTCTGTCATATGTTTGGTTTTTGTGTATCGACTTTGAAATATGGGATATCCGGCGGCTTTATCACAATACAAACAACAGTAATGTTAAAACACTTGGAAAACAGGTTGATTCGACGCAATGAATGATACTGGTCCCATAATAAGTAAATAACAAGAATGATTGCGCAATATTTATTTAAATTTTCCTATACTAAAATGTTTGAACTTGTTCATGAGATAACTCTATTTAGAGTATTTTGCAAAAATTAAATAAAAACTAATAAGGGGACATTGGCTGTGCTTATTAAGCCACTATCATAAGTATAAGTAGAATTATAATTTGTTAGATTGGATCGTTTTAAGAATTAAGGCTGACCTGATGAGTTCGTATTTTACAAATATTTCTTAGAAGTACATTACAATGCGTAAGTTTACATGAAAATGTAAAAACAAGTGAGTCAGTTATTAACACTTAAGTGACCAAGTGTCCTAGGGACGCAACCTTAGGTTTTCGCGCGTAGTATTTTTTCGCGTAAATTTACATCGCCGCTCCATGTAATTGTCAAACTTATAGCAGCGGGTCCCTCAGTGGTAAAAAAATTCAAATCGACCCAGTCGTTTTCGTGCTAATTAGCATAAAGTGATTTTTCGAGGGCGCTGTTCAAATTTGTCTTGCCCATAAAATCGAAACCGAAAAACTTTTCTCTAATTTTATTTTTGCAATGTAATTTTACTTGCAATGTGCAAATTTGAGAAAAATTTCATGCGAAAATTCCGTCGGGACCACATTTTTTTGAAATGTTGACGGGAAAATTGTTGGCGACACAAAAAATGTTTTTTTGGCCGCCATTTTGAAACGGTTCATCCGATTTTCACATTTGTTTCTGTATTTTGGTCCTTATTACAAGCTTTATCATTGACCAGACTTTCAACGTAACATTTATACCAGAAGGATGTTTTTTTAGGGGGGGGGGGGCCCCCAAGACCCCCCCCCCCCCCTTGGGCACCAACGGGTGGGATATACCTTTTTATTAATACAAATGTCAGTCGTTTCAGCATTTTGTGTGGTTTTTTTTTCTTACAAAACCTAATGTATTAACAGCGTGGATTTAGGTTTTTTTGTCCATCAAGTCAGGATTCAAGATAGGCTGTTACTATAAAGCCAGCTTTTCTTCACGTATTAAGTTACAAGATAAAATATTGTTCATAGTAAATGTTCCAAATCAATTTTGCTTTACGATTTTAATGAAAGAACAAAAATGCGTTGTCTTGTTGGATTATTTTAACTCACGGTGTGTACATAAATTTTCCGAAACACGTTTACTCAACGCAAACAATAGTAGCTTCAATCTAAACACTGCTGTCAATGGCTTAGTGTACCCAGCGAGACGAGAGAGTAAAGAGAACAAACTGTTTGTTGTCTGCTTTTGATGATTGCGCAATTATTCATATTAAACTAAGATTTTGAAGGTTAAAAACAAAAGGTTAGTGAATATACAGCCACATGGTATGTCACGTTGTGTAGTTGATACATCATTTACTTCCTTCAAATATATAGTCTTTACCAGTCCTTTTCGTGCTTAATAGCATAAAATAGTTTTTCGAGACCGTTGTTCACATTTCTTTCGCCCATCGTAACGAATACATTTTTATCGATGTTTTTTTCAAGCAATGTAATCGTTCTAACAATGTACATATATGAGCAAAATCTTATGTTAAATTTTCTTCAGGAACATATTGTTTTTGAAAAGCTTCATCCAATTTATTAACATTGCTGTTTATGTACAATTCATTTGGGACTGCGATTTTTAAGGGGCATCAACTGGTGAGATAATAGCTTGTTCAAGTAAATCATGTTAATTGTGTACATACAGTTCTAAAGTTGATGAAATTTTAATGGTTATATAATGGAGTGACTTTGAATTTGAACAACAGTATCTTCCCTTTTTTTGTACGGCTTTCAATTATTTAGGTAGTGATAAAAAGGCTAGTGTTCTTATAATAGCAGCACTGTTTTAAACGCGTCCTCCATGACAAAATTGATATTGGATATTTGAACGAGATACAGAGGTTGAAAATTCGTGTTTGTCTTCAAATAGGCATTTTTGGAAAAGTGCTTTCTTTTATTTTGCAAAAATAGAGCAAAAATAAATGTCAAAATGCCACATGCTTGACCAAACGACTGACACAGGTGCATATAAATCAAACGGTAAATAATTTTGCAATTATTACGTTAGTTTGTTGTTCCTTAAACAAAGTCCCAGGTCAATTTGACAAAATTAGCTTTATATAATTGTGTTATTTTCAAATGCACGTGTTTGTTGACCTAACCGTTTGATACAATTTAAAAGGTTCTCGTAATTTTTTTGTATATATTGTTTGTACGAAGACCAGAAATGGCCTTGAGGCAGAGACCAAAGAAGAGAAAGTCATTTTTGTGAGCAACCACCACTACGAAAAACGGAAGGTGAATGAAAAGACTAAGTTTTATTCAAATATGCCTCAATTATATAGTGATTAATGGTAAAATATCGTATACGATAGAATATACGAAATTGATTTTTCATCATCAAATCTCCGTAGGATAGGTATAGATAATTAAAATAAGGATTGTTGCATCTTATAATCAGCTATAACCTATATGACAGTGGACTATGAACCGGTGTATTGAAATACAGTGTCCGTTTGACTAAGTGTTTTAGCTGTTGATCAATTGTGTAGAACGTACTTGAACATGTGTGATAAATAAATCATTGATTTCGACTTATTCTGTGTAATTCAATTAGACCCGGTGTGAAAGTAACCCAAGTCCCCCTGAAATGGTGGTCCGCCCGTCCATAGACCATAACGGAATAAAGCGTGAAATTAATGTTGCGTGAGAGTTGTTAGCCTATACTTTACTGTACAATCGCGACAATAACGGGGAATTACATTCCTGCTACACTGGTGTAATGAAATACAGCGTCAGTGTGGCTGGGTGTCCTAGCTACTATTCATTTGTGTAGAACGAACTTGTACCTGTGCGGTCAATAAATCATAGATTGCGACTTATTCTGTGTAGTTCAATTAGACCCGGACTCCTGGTTATGGGAGACACTCAGTTTCATTACACCGAACTCCTGGTAATGGGAGACACTCAGTCCCATAACACCGGTGTAGAAAGAAAGTCCCCCGTTCTTATTGTCCGGGTTGTACAGTAAAGTATAGGCTAACAACTCTCACGTAGCATTAGTTTCACGCTCTATTCCGTTACGGTCTATGGAAGGCTACCATTTCAAGGGGACTAAGATTACTGTCACACCGGAACTATGATCACAGAATCTTTGATATGTATGTAATGTATAAGAAGTCGAACAACTCCTTTAAATGGAGTTTGTAATATGATATACATTGGTGATTTATTAAATATAAATACTATTTGCGCATTTTGTGTTAGTATCTTTCTTCAAAATGGCCACAATTAGAATAATCAGTGAAAACATAATTTGTAGCTTGAAAGAATCGCATTGACAAAGTTAAAAATATTCACGCATATTCATAGATAACCTTCATAAATAACCATAATGAGCAATGCGTTGATTTAAAACATATTCTGTGGATGTTCACCATGAATAATTGTACTAAAGTATCAATATATATGCAGGAACTTGAATACGACGATCGTGTGGAATAAAAAAGGCAAATTTAAACTTTAAGTGAGTTTCAAAACTATGTATTTTTATACATTGAAAGCCTCTGGGACACTTGAAATATGAACATATGTGGCGAGATGTTGATATTTGAATGTATCAGATAACTAATATTTCAGGACATTAAAAAAAGCCTTCTGTAAACTTGTACAACATTTTTGTGCAGAAGAAGGCGGAGACCTGTATTAAAGTATGATAGCTAAGGCTATTGATATGAATGGGTAACATTTCTTTTATTTCTATTGCACATTTGCGTAGGTAAACAGATGATAGGAATACAAAACATGCATAAAAGGAATACAAAACATACATAAAGGTTTTAAACAGTTTTCCGATTTTTGTATGCTTTGCGTTCTTTTGCAATACCTTTACTTAAACAAACACAGTTTTACTCCGATCAAACCTTTTGACGTATATATTAAAATATCATTTCTTCTCCGCATTAAGATTTTTTTCAACATGCGATGGTCATTTTTTCAAAAACAAATGATCAAGTGAGCAGATTCATCTTTTCCAATTCTCCTAGTCAGCCATTCTATAGTGACTCGCGCGACATTTCTACAAAAATCCATGTTTGAATGAATCACTGCTAAAAGATTCGCTTTCCCCTACTTTAATATCACACATTTTTTTAATAGAGGCAATGCGTACACTCTAAAAATTATTTTACTCTTTGTTGAGTAAAAAGGTCACAGCTCATTGTTGAGTAAAATCTTACTCAGTTAAGTCAATATTACTCAATGTTGAGCACATCTTACTCAACGTTGAGCAAAGTTTACCCAACGTTGAGTAAAGTTTATCCAACGTTGAGTAAGATTTTACTCAACAAAATGAGCTGTGACCGTTGAGGAAGTTTTTACTCAACAAGAGTAAGATAATTTTAAGAGTGTATGCATAATTCGCAATGAAAGTGTTGGCCACAGACCAAGTATTTTTCAAAATATCGCAATTTATTTGCTGTGACTCGCGTGACAGGCTACAAAAGCACATTTTTGACATGACTTGATTCAAACGCATTTTTAAAGAGTTCTACTCGTGGGACAAAAATATGTTTTCTGCATAGGAAACCTAACATACTACCCCACTCTATGCTCAAGTTCTCTGTGTAGTGTTCAGTGCCTTGTTGAAAATGTGACTCGCGTGACACAAGTGCGTGATTCGCGTGACGTAGTAGCTTTGTGCAAAATTTACTGCAGGGTATTTTCAAAACGAAATGAAAAAAATCATGAAAACCATCCTAGATTATCAAATTGTCAACCTTTATTGACCAATTTTCAACAATAAAATAAAATTTATTATAAATGAAGTAACGTAAAGGGTCTTTTTTGCTCTAAGTTTAGTAAAAAACATATTTTTTTGGCAATAATTCATGTTTAACATAATCAATCTAATACACTCTAAAAATTATTTTACTCTTTGTTGAGTAAAAAGGTCACAGCTCATTGTTGAGTAAAATCTTAC